>PVNU02002095.1:0-62690 GCA_003013855.2 Liriodendron chinense
TATATGGCTGTGTGTCTTTATGTCTGCACTATCCATTTTCTCTTTATGTCTGCCCTAGTTCTAACCTCAATATAAAAAATATCGAAATTGAGGGAGATTCCATATTAGTGATTGAATCTCTTAATAGTAAGAGAAGCAACACCGAAGTATCAAAGTTTTCTTTTAGGGCCGGTTTGGGAGCTTGAAAAATAAAATGATATAAAGTAATATCTTTTAGAAAAGTTATTTCCTAATAAGTATCCTAGGAGAAAACAAACAAATAGGAGGGCTAGGAATAATTTTTATGATTCTCTCTCTCTCTCTCTCTCTCTCTCTCTCAATGAAAATTGATTCTTAAAAAATGCTTTATGATGGGGAAGGATGCACCAATCAACAGATCTCACTATCCTAACTCATTGAATTATGGACTCTTTCAGTTGTATGAAACAAACTTGAATAGCTAAGATGAACAAACAATTAGCAAACACGACACACCATTTTTTGTGTGGAAAACCCTCTAGGAGTAGAAGAAAAAACCATGAGACTTAGTCCACTAAACAAATCAATTATGTAAAACATATTACACAGCAATCACATACTTATAAGACACCCGATCCCAATCTTCACCCCTAAGGCAGATTAGAATAAAGAGAACAAGTTATAGAGAAATCCTCAGAACCATTCTTGAAAAGGCTATGAACACAGACCAACGTCGCAGATGAACATCACAATGCGATCCTTCTCTCTTCTCTGTCTTCAATCTGGACTCTTCTCTCTTTTTCCAAACTCTCTCTCTTTCTCTAGGAACGTATTAGGTTAACCCATAATCCGCAAAGCAATGTTTATATAGCACTTAAATTAGAATTAGAATAAATTGCACAAAAAATGCGCTAATATGCATAAATCAACGGTCGATCAACAATATCCAATGACCCTAAGTTTAGTCGCCTGAAAGTAGCCTAAAATGTCTGAGAGTTAACTGTCGAATTTTGATTTTTGTTGGTCGCTCGACCAAGGTGGTCGATCGACCGATGACCCTAATCAAGCACATCTCTCCACACTCTTGAAGAGGAATATACCCTATTAAATCTCCCCCTTTTGACTCAGGAGGAGCGTTCCACTGTCTTCAAGCCTGCCTAACGTCTATAAGTCTCAAAATTACCCTTGGCTAAAGCCTTGATCATCATGTCTGACCCATTGTCATCGGTATGGATCTTCTCAGGCTGTAGCACCTTGTTCTCTAGAGTATCCTTGATCCAATGATACTGAACTTTGATGTGCTTCAACTTGAAATGCTTGGTGTGGCTTGGATTCTTGAAGTGTATTGCACTCTGGCTATCACAGTAAACTGGTGCTTATCTCGCTTTGGGCTAAGTTTGAAAGAATGGTTTCATTCAAAGCATCTCCTTGTATGCTTCTGTGATTGCAATCTACTTGACCTCTATTGTAGACAATGCTATACACTTTTGTAGCTTGCTATGCCACGACACTGTTCTCTCCCTCCTAACGTAAACATGTGCCCAATGTAGATTTCATAGAGTTTATGTCACCTGCCTTATCTACATCTTGTGTACCCTTATAACATGAGTTTTCCTACACCGAAGCATAAGCTTAACTTTGATGATACCATCAAATATCATAGTGTCCATTTCACTGTTTCTTTATCGGGATTAGTAAGATACTTGCTCACTACGCCAACTGTATATGCTATATTTGGGCGCGGTGCACACTATAACATACATTAAACTTCTTATGCTAAATCGTAGGGAGCCTTCTATATCTCTTCCAATTCTTCATTGGTCTTGAAACACTGCCTGTCGCTCAATCTGAAGTGACTATCGAGTGGAGAATTGACTTGCTTTGTTGTCTCATGTTGAATATTTCTAAGAGCTTTTCAAGATATCATTCTTGTGACAACCATAGCTTTTTGACACTTTTGTCACATGAAATTTTCATTTAAAATTACGCCTACAACTCACATGAGCATTGTATAATATCATTTTAAGGATTTGCAGGTCTATTTTACTTTCTATCAATATGTTTGGGGCCTCTTTTAGAATGAATTTAGGCGATTGTGACAAGTGGTCAACTTGAGAAGGTTACACAAGTTCAGGAGGAAAAGCTAATCAAAAGTGGCATAGCTCTGGAATGTCATCTCTTAGCACTTATACTTTAGATGCTCATTTAGATGCTCGATTGACAAAGAGTCTTTAATTTTATGTGCTGTATTTATTCTACTTTACGAATCATTGTAACTTTTTTTGCCTTCTCTTTTTTGTAAATAGCAGAAAATCAAATGCCCTGAAAATGTATTGTTAAAACGATTATACTGTTCGAGTATTGTTAGTATGAGAAATTTTCAGTAGCACTCCATAGCACAGATAATCTATGCTCACTCCCTCTTGAGAGTGCCTTGCGTGAGAGAGACTTGCGCAATAGAGAGATTTTAGGGGCTCCGACGACTACTACCACCACCGCAGTGAGCTTGAGACGGACGGTCCTATCCAGTGATCTATGATAACTACTATGATGTATATGTTTTATCCACGGTGTTCATCCATTATGAGAGATCATTTTAGAGCATGAAAAAAATAATTAAGCATATTGAAGGTTCAAGCGAACCACATCACGGAAGCAATGGGGACGGGAAGCTTACCATTGAAAACTTCTCGGTGGCCATGGAAGTTTGGATCAAGCTGTTATTTATGTTTTTTCCTGCATACAGGCCTATGTGATCTCATGAAGAGGTTGGATGGATAAACATCACGGTGGGCCCTAGAATGTTGTCAACGGTATGAATTCAATCCCCAATGCTTCCTGCGTTGTGGTCCACTTGATCCTTTGACCTACCTTCTTTTTGGGCTCTTAGCTTAAAATAATATGTAAAAATGAATGGATGGCGTTGATAAAACATATACACCATGGTAAGCCCAACAGATCTGTTGGCGGGACCATTCGTCTCTATCTAGCTGAGCATGATTTAAAAAGATACATATGTCTTAACAGGGTTTAGATTAAAAAAGGAAATATCTATCTTGAATCTGTGCACAGACAAAGATTGTCTATTGCACAATACTATGCTTTATGGCCCACCATGATATATATGTTTTATCCAAACCGTCCATCTTCTTTTCAAGATCATTTAAGGCGTGGCCCAAAATTTTCAACAGATTTAAATCTCATGTGGACCACACAACAGGAAAAATGATAATGGATCACATAGACATTGATGAAGAGAAAACAAAAAATATCAGCTTCATCCAAAACTTCTGTGGCCCCAATAAGTTTTCAACGGTAAGCGTTAAATTCACAATATTTCCTACGGTGTGGTCCACTTGAGCTTTGTATATGCTTCAATTTTAGGCTCATGCGCTAAAATGATATGTTAACATAGATGCACGGCATTGATAAATTACATAAATCATGGTGGGCTCCACATACTTTACTCAATCAAGAATTCGGTTGGACGCTGCC
Source organism: Liriodendron chinense (assembly GCA_003013855.2). Classification (NCBI taxonomy): domain Eukaryota; kingdom Viridiplantae; phylum Streptophyta; class Magnoliopsida; order Magnoliales; family Magnoliaceae; genus Liriodendron; species Liriodendron chinense. The sequence goes on from PVNU02002095.1 coordinate 3,454, forward strand.
AGTAGTGGATCGCTTACTGACACTCTGAAAGTGGATTTTGCTCTGCAAGAAGTTCCTGCCATGGGAACCTAGGTGGGGCCCACCGTGATGTCATACATAAATCCAATTAGTCCATTCATTTTATGACCTCGTTTCAAGACATGCGAACAAAAATGAGCCATCCAAGACTCAAGTGAGCGGCACTAAAGAAAAAGGTGGTGGAGAAATTTCTATTGTGGAAACCTCCCTAGGTCCACAATGATGTTTGTATGCCATCCATATCATTCATAACGTCATTCCTATTGGGATGAACTGAAATCACAAATATTAGCCTGATTCAAAACTTTTGTGGCCCCACGAATATTTTAGCGGTGGACATTCAGTCCTGACATTCTTGGCCCACTAGAGTCTTAGATTTGATTTATTTTGTTCCAGGTCCTAAAATGAACTCACAAACTGAATGAATGGAGTGGATTTTTCACAAACATCACGATGATCCCCACCTAGGCTCCCAGCATAGGAACTTCTTTGCAAGAAATCGTCATCCCAGGCTTCCAGGAAATCCTCATCACACCAACCATCTTGATGTAGGTTCCTTACATCCATGCCGTCCATCAATTTTAACAACTCATTTTAGGGCATGAGCCCAAGAATGAGACAGATCCAAATCTCAAGTGGGCCCTATCAAAGGAAAGAAGTGGTGATTGAGCACCAACCATTAAAAACTTCCTAGGGGTCCATTGTAACGTTTATTTGCCATCGAATCTGCTGATTAGGTCAAACAGGTCTGGATAAACACATAACAAAAATATAAGCTTGGTTTAAAACGTCGGTGCCCCTAGTTGGTTTTTTGTGGTGGGCATTTAATTACCGTTGTTTCCTACTGTGTGGTCCACGTGAGATTTGGATCTGTTGAAAATTTTGGGCTGTATATTAAAATGATCTTGAAAAGTAGATGGGCGGATTGCATAAAACATATATATCATGGTGGGCCATAGAGCATCATATAGTGCAATAGACAATCTTTGTCGGAGCTAATCAAGAGGTCACATAGACCTATATGAAGGGAAAACATAAATAACAGCTTGATCCAAAACTTCCATGGCCACCGAGAAGTTTTCAAACGATGAGAATCTCCATTGATTCTAGTTTTATGGTCCGCTTGAACCGTCAGTATGTCTAATTGTTTTTTATCATGCTAAAAAATGATATCTTAGAATAGGTTGACGACGTGAATAAAATATATACATGATGGTGGTTATCATAGATCACTAGGTCTCAAGCTCCTTGTGGCAATGGGAGTCCCTAAAATCTCTTTATTGTGCAAGTCTCTCTTGTTGGAAATTAGGAAGCGTTAAAAACCATTCTTAAAAAGTATAGGGAGTACTTTTCCTAAACTTAGGAACGGTTTGGAACCGTTCCTAATATTTTGCTTTTGTGCTTTAAATCCTTTTAACATGGTTTTCAGCCGTTCCCAATGAGCAATTTTTTGTATAGTATTGGCTGAGGTTTTAGGCTAGGGTTTAGGCTTAGGATTAGCTATTGAATCGAATTAGATTGGTCTAACCTTCTCTAACTTATTGGCATAAGGTGAGGTGTCCACATGACTAAGATACATGTTGGATCAATGTGTATTTGACAATGCTCCACTAGAATGTATGTGTTAGCATCCAAACCATCTACTCGATCATTTAACCCAAGAGGCAAAAATGAGACAGATGGAACTCTTATGTGAACCACGTTATAGGATATTGTGATGATAAAATACCTAGCATTGAATACTTTGTGGGTGCTACAAAAGTTATCAATAGGAGATAAAGCTGATATTTTGATTTTCCATTCATTGAGGTGACCACACCATACGAAACAGTGTGGAAATAATGATGTCCACTGTTGAAAACTCCAAAGGGCTCATAGTGATGTTTATTTACCATCCTGCATGCTCATAAGGTCAAATGGACATGAATGAAGGGAAAACAAAAATATTAGCGTGATCTAAAACTTCTTAGCTCCCTCAAAAGAAGTATTTACCTTTTTTGGCGTTCAATTCACATAGTGTCATGTGGTGTAGTCCTGTTGGGTTTTGGATATGCTTCAATTTTTGGTTCATGCACTAAATGAGCTTGTAAAGCAGATGGACAGCTTGGATAAAAGATATAAATCATTGGTGGGCTCTACTGACAGTGTCAGTAGGCAATCCCCTTTAGGCCTTTAGAATTGTTAATGGTGAGGCACTCAATCACCACTGTTTCTTGTGGTGTGGTCCGCTTGAGATTTGGATATGCTTAATTTTTGTGAAGAAGACCTAAAATAGGTTGGTGGAACGGATGGATGACTTGATTATAAAAGCACATCACCATGGTGAGCCCCACAGTAATGGTAACACCCACCAAGCTGTTAAAATGGGAGAGCAGAGATTAGGTGTGACCCTGGCCTCTGCCAAGAAGGTGTGATCCTAAACGTGGGGCTCACCTTGATATATTTATTTTGTATCCACATTGCCCATCCGTTTTTCCATATCACCTTAGGGCATTATCCTAAAAATGAAGCAGATCCAAACATAGGTGGACCATACCATAGGAAACTGCAGCATAGAACGCCTTACAATTTAAAAACTTCTTAAGGAGCACCTTAATGTTATCCTTTTTATTTTTTATTTATTGCATCCAATCTATTAATAAGGTCAAGTAAGCCTGGCTTAAGGGAAATGATAAATATCAGCTTGATCCAAAACTTTTGTGGCCTATTAATGGCTAATCACCACTGTTTCCTATAGTATGGTCCAATTGATGATGGGATCTGCTTCATTTTTAAGATAATACCCTAAACTTATTTGGAAAAAGGTCTGGACGGCGTGGATACGGAATACGAAAGTCGAGGTGAGCCCCATGAACTACTATAGTTCATGTGCATAAGCATCTTACCCGTTCAACTATTATAGCCTTTGCCAAAAGTTGATCTAGTCCATTCATTAAATGTGGTCTAATTATAAGTTGATCCAGACCTTTGGTTGTTTATTATTCCAAATTTATGGGCCACCTCATGATATTATCAGCTTGATTTTTGTGCCATGTGATCATTATCGTGGGTCCTACATGCAGCTCGTCGTCCAAGATGTGTATCGGGTGGAGCCCACATCTAGATCATTAGGACACAAAATCAGTCATTCTCTTTAGACCGTGCATTTCATCACACGTGTTTGCTATCGTGAAGATGCGGTTTACATGATTGTTGAACAGCCTGAACTCGCTGGCATCCACGTCATTCATCTGGACCGTTCATTCTTACTGGACCAGGTGATAAACCATCCAATCAGTGGCGTACAAAATGGATGGAAAATAAGTTCAGTAAGGACGTTTAGGACCATCCTATCGCCAGGAAATTGGACTGAACCTTGATATGGATGGTCCAGATAAGTGACGTGAATGCCTACGAGTCTGGATGCATCTATGTGCATGGAAAGCTTCTCATGTACTTAGGACTAGATCATTTCTTATCGTGATATAAACAATCACCACTGTTTTCTTGTGGTCTGGTACACTTGAGATTTAGATACGTCATTTTTTGGCTCATGCCCTAAAATAACTTGGAAAAATAGATGGACGGCGTGGATAAAACACACTTTAAGGTGGGCCCATGGAGCACTGTCTGGTAGCCACCTCGCCACTACTGGCAGCCTGAGTATACGCAATCGGCATCCCATCCCATCAGGACAGAGGCAGGATTCACTCCAAGTGTTTGTGAGGCCCACCTTGACGTTTTTGAGAAATCCACAACGTCCATCCGTTTTCTCATATCATCGTTTTTCCATATCATTTTAACACATGGAACAAAAAATTAGGTAGATCTAAAACTCAAGTGGGCCACACGGCTGGAAATAGTGGGCAGGGAAACGCCTACCATTGAACCTCTCTAGGGTCCACCACGATGTTTATATAGAATTCATACCGTTCATAAGGTTGTTACTACTGAGATGAACTGAAAACACAAATACATTAGCCTGATCCAATTATTTTGTGACCCCACGAATGTTTCAATGGTGGACATTCAATCTCACTATTTTCTGTTGTGCAGACCACTTAAATTTGGATGTCTCATTTTTCTTCCCATCTCCTATAATGATGATGGACAGGGTGAATTTCTCACAAACATGTTACAGTGGACTCTACCTAGACTTGGCAAAAATCAACCTGACCTGACCTATTTTTTTTTTGTTTTTTTTTTTTATTCAGTTTTGGGTTGGAAAATTTGACCCGAATTCAACTTTTGGGTTGACCCGACCTGACCCGGATTTTTATGGGTCGGGTTAGGGTTAAAGGTGACCTGACCCAAATCATATATGGGTTAAGTAAACTACTATATATTAATTTTCTTATTAGTTAAACAATACATACTTTTTTTTTCTCACACACTCTGTTGGGATTGGTCCACATGTCTATCAATTTAATAAACATGTGCATACCAATGATCACATTTTTCTGGGGCTCATTTATTGGAGAACTGAAATGGTAGCTAATGGTCCATAAAATAAATTAATAAAATTAGCTTAATGGTTATATTTATTGATTGGATAGGAATTTATTGGATGGTTAAAATGAAAGGATCAAAGGTTCCATTTCAATAATTGTGTATACAATTTAACTATTTAAAAAATTAAATATCAAATGTTTTTTGTTGATTTGATCCAATGGTCAAAAACTAAAACTAGAATTGTTGGACATTAATTGGATGGTTTAGATGAGATATTAAATGTCAATTTCAAAAAGTTTTACATGCAGGAGTATCAAGCACCATTATCTGTCGATGTATTTAAAAAGGCCATTATAAATTGTCACTTTCGAAAACCCTAACCACAAGTTGCAAAGGGAGGGCTTCTTTGCAAAATCGACATTTGTAAAATTTCTAAAATTGTTGTTGCTGCTGCTAGAATTGCGAGAGAGAGAGAGAGAGAGAGAGAGAGAGAGAGAGAGAGAGTTGCTGCTCGGTATTGCTAAATTGTTAATCCCATTTGCAAACCCTCTTCTATTCCCCTACACAAGCAAAGGTATTCAAAAGAAATAGACGGAAGACTGGGCCCTTGTTAACCAATGGTCTAGATCAATTTCTGCGCTCCAATTGTTCGAACTAAAGGTTTGAGGTTGCTATTCATAATATGGGGCTGAGAATTATAATTTATATGATTCCTTTATAGTTGAGATTCTTTTAAAAATGTATTGAGCTGTGCATTTAGCTCGATCAAAAGGATAAACTGTGGAACCGAGCTTCACTGGGTTACTATCCCAATATCAGATTGATTGAAAAAATCTAACCTCTGATTGGGACACATATGTACCTATTAAATATAGATGGTTTGGTTTTCAATTGAATGTTAGTGTTATATGCATCTAGTTTAATCTACAAATTAGTTAGTTGATCATTCAAATGCGGGTCATCCCGACCCGACCCGATTTAATTTGGGTTGGAAAAATCCAACCCGAACTCAATTTGGGTCGGGTTAGGGTTGAAGTGGAAATGACCCGACCCGACCCATTGCCACCTCTAACCCTACCTAACTTCTGGTTGAAATAATTTCCCACCAAAGTATTTTTGAGCGGGAAATCTGTGTAAACAACTCTTGTGTGGACAGTGTGCTTGTAGGGGATGATCAAAACATAATTTTAGAAAATGATGAAAATGCCTATTCTAGGAGTAAGAAGGGTGGGGTGTTGTCCCTATGGGGTGGCTCAATTGAGATTTAGTTTGGAATGATTTTAGGCAACTAAGGAAAATATTGATAGACGTATCACAGACGGATTGGATTTTATACACGCACTAGTACGAGGCCTATATATTGCAGTGAATGCTTAGCATAACCTACCAAGGTTTGGAGTAGATCCGGCCTCATTTCCACCATATCAAGTGGGACTTGTCATAAGAGTTTCAACACTAGGTCATGGGTTCGAGTACCCATTGTGGTAAAAAAAACCACTGTGTTGTGTGACTGCATGGATGTGTGTGGGGGTGTGAATGCTTGTGTAAAAAAAAAAAAAAAGGTGAGACTTGTCGCATACACGGTTTGTATCTCTACAAAATAACCCAAATTTAAAGCTAAAGTTCCTATGCCTGTGTGAGCATACCTGATAATCAAGAGTAAAGGGAGGCCAATGTGTCAACAGTTGAGACAGAGGTATATGCCAACCAGTCCATTCATCTGACGTGCCTCATATCATTAGGATGTGACTCATTAGAATAACGTGGGTGTCACTAGGATGTGACTTGTTGGAATAATGCGGGTCCTTACTCATGCCTCAGTGGTGGACTCACAAGAGTTTTAACAAGTGTTCATGACGTAGGACGGCCTAAACTTTCATACATGTATGACACATAAAATTCAACAGAATAAATCAATCAATCTAAATTAAACATTTAACAACTATCATCACAATTAATTAAAAAAAAATATAAGGAAAACATGCAATAAAAGGAGCCATCATCACAATCTTACAGTGAGGGTTTCAAATCATGTGTGGATTGGATCCAGCGAGGGATGAAACCTCCCAATCTTGTATGGTTATGATCTAAACGCTTAATAAGGTTTACTAGTCCGGGGAATCAAGAGATTTTTCAGAATAAGGAAATAGAAATCTAAGTAATAAAGGTTTTGAGATCAAATTTCAGATTTGAGACAATGAGTAATATGAGAAATAAGACTTGAAGAAAGGGAGAAGAAGAAAGAGGAAAGAATAATGGATGATGAAGGAAGAAGAAGGAAGATAAGAGAAGAGAAAGATCACCAAAGAGAGGATAGGGAGATAGCCACAAGCTTCTTCTTTTCATAAAATTAATAGCATAATGAGAACTAATGTTAGGACAACATCATTATAAAATTCAGAATTAACATAATTATCAAAATACCCCCACTAACAAATTAAAAAAAAAGACATTCACACGAAAAAATGTGCACACACTGTCTCAAAACTCAAATAAGTAAAAGTGCATAAAATAAAATTAAATCTAAGATGTTCAATGGCCTCTGATAATGGCACGATGAAAGTAAGTCACGAGGAACCAACGGTCCGATCACATCATTCCCACGATCCAACAGTCCAATGATCTCCTCCAAGTAACTTACACATGTTACGAAGACATGTGTAAGGTCTTCACCACGATCTAGGAACTTTGACTCGATCCAAGCCCATCATAAAATTATATGGACACAGGCATGGCTCATCCCCTATGCTGGTACACTCCTAAAGGGCTTGATGTCCCCATTATTCTCCTTGGCTGAGAAGAGCTCTACTCCGGTGAGATAAAACTCTGGTGAATCTCCAACAAATCTGCACCAAGTCTTTGTAACTCTGCTTTTGTAAGCCATGTATAATCAGATAGTGGCATGTTCTTCCATTTAACAAGGTATCGTTGGAAGCTCCATCTTGAGGGGATACGATCTCCTCATCCACAATCCCTTTAATTTTTTCTTTTTGTTCAACAAAGGTTAGGATAGGTAGAACGGATGGGGAAGAAAACTCAGAATATGACCATGAATGGGGAGAATAATCTATAGAAGGATTCAGACAAAGGACTAGATTTTTTATTGTTGGATTAATCCCCATGTCATGTGGAAGGTCTATCCGATATGCATTGGACCCAATTTTTCGCAATACTTTGAATGGTCCAGTACTGCGAGCTTGTAATTTTCTGGCAGCATCCCGAGGAAACCGTTCTGGCCTTATCCGTACCATTACATAATTTTCCTCATGGAATTCTTATACCCTACGATGTAACTCAGTTGAATGCCTACATTTATCCGCTTTCTGCTCTATGAATGCAAATCATGAATGCGACGAGCAAATGCATAGGCTGACTCTGACGATTTACAGGAGATGGACATGAATGAAACTAATGAACTCTCTAGCGAAGCAACAGACTCGAAATAAACAACCCTATGGAAATAAACAACCCTATCAAAATAACTCTTCTCGTGGTTGACACATAATTTCTCATTATAAGTGTTATAAACAAGGATGATGTTCAGGTATCCCAATACTTGAGAACACGCACTTGTGATGTCAAGTATTGAACAGATCTTGACATTGGCCATTATTTTCAATATCTCATTAAGACGTGAGATAGGGGCTCTGGCCATCACATCCACTATGACGTAAATATGTTGCAAATTTAACCCACACTTGATCAAAATTTTGTGGACGGACAGGATGTGCCCACATGTGTGCCACATGCCATTGTTATTGAAAGTGAAGAGGGCAGGCATGACACACAGAACAAAACTCTAACTCAAACTTTCCTGATTGAATTCTTTTTTGAGAAGTTTATCAAATAGGCGCTGCATTTCTGCATATTCTGCGGGGTTTACCTGGTATGGAGGAAAGCTTGACAGAATCGACCTAGGGACAAGATCAATTGTGTGTTGAGTGTCCCATTTGGGTGAAAATTCATCTCATAAATCATATGGTGGGATATCACAAATCATGTGAGTGTCCACTATCATATCCTCACTAGTTTCTTTTTTAAATTCATTTGTGCTCACCATGGTAAGAGACTTAGATTGGAACTCTATATCAATTAAATCACACATGACATCTAGAAGTGATGCGATCTCAATCTCTTCGAACTTTTCATCACTAGAACACATTCCTTCATAGTCAAAATTGGTGAGTGATGCTTCAATTTCTTTCATTTCATAACTATCGATTTCAGGCACGTACTCTTCTACTTCATAAACAACTTATTTGGATTCTTCCAACGCGCCATACACCAAGGCATTATCTTGCTCCCAAGGAAATATAATTGGTGTTAAATATTCCTCAAATTGTTCAGAAGTCGAGATTTCCTTAATGACGGGTTGGACCACTTTACAAGGAGGTAATGGCCATATGGGCTCTCTTTTTGGATGAGAAGGTGGGGCAACTCTCTTTTGAGCCAAGGGCTTTTGACGGTAAGAGATTGTAAGATATTTTTCTTTCAAACGCTCTTTTATCTCATCCCATTGTGAGATCGAGGCCTCACCTCTCCACTCAATTCTTTGCTCCAAATCTGTCCAAAACGACTTAGCTTGGTCCACCAATTTTCACTTGGCAAACCTCACTCGACGGTTATCTGACATATCATTGAAATTGCGTCGGGTAGTCTAACACGACACCTTATGCATACACGTGCGGAAGCTTAACGAGCAACTAGGATTATGGCTAAGTCCTAGAAAGAGGGAGGGGGGGTTAACAAATCAAACTACGTAAGCGATAAACACTTCGGCTTTCAAACCTAAGTGGGTCTAATAAAAATACTAGCAAATAATAAATGCAATTAACAACCTAGTCTAATCAACACATGTGGACTAATGATGATGGATCAACAAAAGCTCAAGTCTACATGAGGTAGTGAAAGTACATCTTGTGCATGTGGAGGTGCATATCAAGCGCCTAGCATACATTCCTAACTAAGCATACATAATTAACGAATTAAACACAATGCATAAAGAGAAATGAGCTCAAGAACAATCACAAACACAAGGATGTATAGTGGTTCGACTACTTGTCTACTCCACTCCCGGTTCAAGTACTCAACCCCTTTGAGCACACCGGCATTCACTAGGGAGTTTAAATCTGGTTCCTTCCAACCAAGGTGTTTTAACTCGGATCCACCCACCGGGGAGTTTACTGGTACCTCCCAACCTACACGTTTGCACCCGTGTTGGTGGCTCCCCCTTGGAGACTTTGTTTAGGCCTGACAAACAGGCCAAGGATCGACAAACGACCCTAGTTCGAGTTTGTTAAACAAACTTTACACTCAACTCCTATAGGGAATTGAGTGGATGGACTCCTAACATGACAACCTTACTTGTCGGATTGAGCCCCTTTATAGCGCCGCTTTAGGTTGCTTCTTCTTGCTTTCCTGTGCTTGAATCCCCTCCCCTTGTGCTCCCCCGATCTTTGACGCCGCTGCTTTGACAATGCTTCAGTTCCAAGATCAGCTACCTTGCATGTGATGCTCCATTGAGATGCCCAAGGTGCTAGGGAATGGTGAATCCTCTACAAATGGTAGAAAATAGGTTTCATAGAGGAATACACCTATTTGGACTCCTAGGTAGTGTTTAGACAAAGGGATTAACTATGATCAAGGTGTCTAAACCCTAGGAATCAAGAAGGAACAAGTCCATTCTCACGATGCCATTGAATGGCCCAAGCTTGTGATGAAAACACAAGGAGAATTGCTTGCTATAGGTTTGGGATAGAGCCTCTGATGGTCTTTAGCAATGGTGGCTTCTATCTCCTCAAAATTCCCTCTCTCACACTAAAAAACGAATCCCCCTCTTTAAATAGATTTTCTTCCAACGGTAAAAAAACGGGCAGATTCGTACATATCCGATTGATCGGAAACCAGTTCGATTGATTGCAAACCAGTCCAGTGGATTCTCTAGAAGATATTTTGATTGATCGGAAACATGGTCCGATTGATCGGACTGACCCCTTTCGATGGATCGGAAGACTGTCCGATTGATCGAAAATATGTCCAGTGGATTTTCAAGTTTGCTGGAACAATTTTCGATTGATCAGAGTCCTATCGGAGCCAATGTCCGATTGATCAAAGATCAATCGAAAACTGCTGTTTGAGCTGTTTTGATTACAGCAGCTTCCACCTCTTTAATTAGTCTAACTTATCATGTTTTTCATGGAGTTCTAAGACTAATGATGATGACTAAGGGTATACCTAGTTGGTACAAGTCATCTAAGAGGTTATAGTTTTGGGTAGGTTCAAGGCAAGGCACACCAAGGCATCTCTCTTACCTGTTTCTTCATCCTTGATGTATCTGGTCCGTCTTGAGTCTTTGGTCTTCGTCTTCATTAAGCTCAATTGACACTAGACTCACTGACCTAAGTGATTGACAAATAAGGTGCACTAGAATGCCACAGAAAAGTGCACTAACAATCATACCAATCAAAATAGTAGTCCAAGTTTTCAAGCCAATCAACGAATGTTTGTGGGTCCATGTGACCACTAAAATAGGCGAAGTCATCAGAAATCGACTTTCCATTGGGTCTTGAAGGCCACACGACAACAGTTAATGGCCCTGAAGTTCTCAAACACCCATACTCCATTACAGGGAGACTCTACACGATCCTATATGCTCCTAGACAACTCCAAATGACCCTAGATGGACCTATATATTAAAAAGGACGACTTTCCTAATTTTCCAGCAATGTAACCGATAAATTAACTAATAATTTCATAATTTCAGCAATATGAATTACCGAAATTGACTAAGAAAAATTCAGCGGTACATATATCAAAAATATACCACTCTAGGATGCCTAATATGAGGTTGGAAATAATGCATGAACTTACACGCTTCCTAACTCTACTCTCACCAAACCAGAATATTCTAATTCAAGAAATTCTTAAATTTGGAAACTTTCAAAAAATGATTTTTTTCTTCTAAAAATAGCTAATTTTGAAAATCAGATTTTCTAAGTCTGGAAAACACTAAATCTGGACACTACGACCCAAATCTAAAAATTTTCTAAATTCGAAAACTTATTAAAAATGGAAAGTTTCTATTTTTTGAAACTTTCTAAATTTGATTTTTTTTTTAAAACGACCTAAAGTGAAACCCTAAGTTGATAACTCGATCTAGACACAACCATGTAAAACCCTAAGCTCTAATACAAAAAATTTGACGTAAGATGGCCTAAGCTTTCATGCATGTATGAGACATAAAATTTAGTGGAATAAATCAAGTAATCTAAATTAAACATTCAACAACTATCATCATAATCAAGAAAAATATAAGGGAAACATGCAATAAAAGTGTAATACTCCGAAAATTTAGTACATGAGTAGGTACACGAGTGTTATAGTTCACACATTAGAATTTAAATTTTAGGCCGCGTCGTTCCTATGCATACACACACGTCACACTTTTATACGTATTCTGACACTTTTCAGACCTCTAAAAAAACTTAGTATACTTAGTTAAGTCGATCTAGACACAACCATGCAAAACCCTAAGCTCTGATACAAAAAATTTGACGGAAGACGGCCTAAGCTTTCATGCATGTATGAGACATAAAATTTAGTGGAATAAATTAAGTAATCTAAATTAAACATTCAACAACTATCATCATAATCGAGAAAAATATAAGGGAAACATGCAATAAAAGTGTAATACCCCGAAAATTTAGTACATGAGTAGGTACACGAGTGTTATAGTTCATACGTTAGAATTTAAATTTTAGGCCGCGTCGATCCTACGCATACACACACGTCACACTTTTATACGTATATAAATCTGATCCGTACATCTCATCCATCACCAGGCATATGCTTATATCATTGATTTCCCAACCCAATAAACACTCTAGGAATTTAGAATCATTTAAATTATAATTTAGTAAATTATTTAATAAATTAAATAACTTTAATATTGATAAATTAATATTAAATAATTCGAAGAGAATTTTAGTATGGTCACTTTATCAAAGTTGCTCAGAATAAGCGCTAGAATAGTGTAGAAGTATTAGGTTTCACAAAACTCGTAAATTTACATTATTTACGAAAATGCCATTAGTTAAACTTAATTTAGATCACCAATTTTAAGTATTGTGGTTTCTGACAATCACTTTTATGCAAAACTTCATATAGGAACTTTTTGACACATTTTAGCCGTATACGTCGAATTGCCGCCGTCTGATAGTCCTATAAATGCCCTAATCAGAAAGTTGATCGTAAGTGGTCCACCTAACCTCAGATCTATTCAAATTTTGTTTTCAGGGGCTAAAATTATATGGCCTACCTGCGAGATGGAGTGGATTTCATAAAAGAATTTAGGTGGGACCTGCGTGTGCAATTCACACATTTTGCCTACGGTCAAACCGCGTTGATCGCGAACCGGTCGCAGCGTCTTCTCCACGGACGACGCTGCGACAATGTCGTTGCTGCCAACGCTGTCGGTCCACACCATCAATCATGTGGTCCCCATTTGGCACATCCAAACCGTCCATCCATTCTCTTTGCCCCACAACAACATTCCTTTCAAATATCTTCTCCATTCTCTGGACACCCGTTCCTCTTCAAATCATCGTCCAAATCAGAAAACCCCAAGATCCGCAGATTTGCTTTGCATGGGTGGGCCGTCCTTCTTCCAGACATTCGTGTGGACCCCACCTAGGTCTCCAACGTTCCTTATTGTTTGATAATTCTAGGAAAGAAGTTTCCTTGTTTGACTCGAATATGAGTTTGTGAAATCCATCGTAAACATCATTATCCAAACATCCGATTTCCTTGCTATATAACGTCAATCCAGACCGATCATTCCTTTTTAGATGGAGTTCCGACCCTAATTGGAAACCTATACAAAACATATGCAACCTATTCAAACCGAAATTCCCTTCCTTGCGTGAGACGTAAGCTACCAAAATCAGGTTTCTTAGCTTGATCCCCAGGTTAACCCTTCTCTATAAAAAAAACTCTCCCTTAGGCAGGGCCGTGCACTGGTTAGAGAGAGAGAGAGAGAAAATCGTGAGAAAAATGAGAGAGAGAGAGAGAGAGAGAGAGAGAGAGAGAGAGAGAGAGGAGAAGTAGCTGTTGCTACTGTTGCTGGGGCAACATCCCAGACGAAAAGAAGAGAGAAAGAAGTAGAAGAAAGAGGAAAGGAAGAAAGAAGAAATAAGAAGGAAGAAGGAAATAAAGAAGAAAGAAGAAGGAGAGAGAAGGAAGGAAGAAGAAAGAAGGAGACCAAGTCAACTCGCTGAGTTAACTCAGATTCGAGTTAGGTCCTATTTGAAGCCTAGAGATCAGCAAATCTATGAGTGATTCATCTCAGAAACTTCTAGTTAATTTCTATTTTCATGTGTATGTTATTCTCCAGATTCAACTTCCAACTCTCTTTGCTATGGATCTTAGGTATAGGTCCATCACCTCAACCCTTTTCCTGAATTAAGTTTAGGATTTCACTCTGTTATCATACATAGTTCGGATCCTAGGTAAGGGATCCATCTTTCATTTTCATTCTTAAGATTCTTCTTTCAATATTTCTTTCCTTGTTAGTTTCTTTTCTCAACATTCTTTTTCTCGTTGCGCAAATCGAAATTTTAAGAATACTATTAACTTAGGCTACATACTTACGATGTCAACAATGTACAACCCTAGATAGTTGTAGCATTATCCAAATTCTACGTAGTATTGTCATTACACTTCCTAATAGACACTCACCTAGAGTTTGAATAAAGAGACCCCTAACGAAGTTAATGCATGCATGGTGTGATTTGATTGAATGATGAATTGCATTATGTGCTTAATGAATGCTTCCATAAACTCATGACATGTGCATACATTTATACAATGCGACAGAATAGGAGCATGGTTGATTTGACTCCTTGCGTGCATGGTTGATTTGCCGCCTCGCTGTACTGGTTAGGTAAGCATGGTTGATTTGCGACAGGTTCCTAATGTTCAGTGGCAGCGAGTTCTGGTTGCTTATTCAGCATGGTTGATTTGCTCGGTTGGATCAGTGGTGCATGGTTGATTTGCCCACTGGCGTGCATGATTGATTTGCCGCCTCGCTGTACTGGTTAGGTGAGCATGGTTGATTTGCGACAGGTTCCTAATGTTCAGTGGCAGCGAGTTCCTAGACATTTATTGCTCTCACATGTATCATAACATACATGACATCACGATCATCATGTTCCATTTATAATAAATCATAAAGTGTATCAATCATAACCTCATCCTTGTATACTCCATACAATTCTATCTGTTGATGATTCACATCCTATCTTTTATTAACTGGAATATTACCTGTGATGGAAATGACCTCACTGGGCTTTTAGCTCACCAAAATCACCACAATTCTTATAAGTTTTTAGGAGGAAAAAGACGTAGACGGAGCAGAGTATTCAGATGGTCATATGTTATTCAAACGCCAACCGTAGTCGATTTATTTTGTAAAATTCAGTGTAATAAGACATTAGTGGAAAAGAAACTTTATATTTGGGATTTCTTTTAGTTATGCGATGTGTGGAATGGAATCTCATGGAATCTACGCTCGAATTTTTAATTCACACCCTGGAACTCGGGCTTTGAGTTGTTGTACTTGAGTTTCGAATTTCGGGGCGTGACAAAAAGGGGTCATCATCACAATCTCACAGTGAGGGTTTCAAATCATGCATGGATGGGATCCGATCCGGTGAGGGATGAAACCTCTCAATCTTGCATGATTATGATCCAAATGCTCAATAAGGTTCACTAGTCCGAAGAATCAAGGGATTTATCGGAATATGAAAATAAAAATCTGAGTAACAAACGTTTTGTGATCAAATTTTAAATTTGAGATAATGGGTAATATGAGAAATAAGATTGAAGAAAAGGAGAAGAAAAAGAAGGAGGAAAGAAGAAAGAATAGTGGATGATGAAGGAAGAAGAAGGAAGATAAGAGGAGAGAGATCACCAAAGAGGAGAGGGAGATAGCCACAAGCTTCTTCTTTTAATAAAATCAATAGCATAATGAGAACCAAGGTTAGGGCAATACTCTTATAAAATTCAGAATTAACATAATTACCAAAATACCCCTACTAACAAAATTTAGAAAAAAGACATTCGCACAAAAAAACGTACACACACTGACCCAAAACTCAAATAATTAAAAGTGCATAAAATAAAATCAAATCTAAGATGTTCAATGGCTTCCGATAATGATACAATGAAAGTGGCCCACGAGGAACCAACGGTCCGATCACATCATCCTCATGATCCAACGGTCCAATGATTTCCTCCAAGCAACTTACACATGCCACGAAGACATGTGTAAGGTCTTCACTATGATTTAGGAACTTTGACTCGATCTAGACCCATCATCAAACCATATGGACACGGGCATAACTTGTCTCCGATGCTAGTACACTCTAAAGGGCTTGATGTCCACATTAGTTCATGGTTTGGAGTACCCATTATGGTGAAAATTCGTTATAGTGTGAGCGCATGTGTAAAAAGGAAAAAAAAAAAAAGGAAAAAGGAAAAAAAAATGAAAGCATAACAAAAAAAATCACAATATTTCAAAATTTAAGTGGGCCATAACATGCAATGGTCAGGATATTATTGGAAAAAATTGAATGGTTACAACTGACCAACAGGTAGTTTTGCCATTCTTAATATATATATATATATATATATATATATATATATATATATATATATATATATATATATATATATATATATATTGACCCAAAAGGTGATAAAATTATGTCAAGCTCAAGAACACAGTTACTTCTAAAGTTTACCATATTAGGTTGGTTTTTGTCTAGTTAGGTCGGAAGTGAGAGGGATTTGGTAAAAATCGGTAGAACTAACTTACATCACTATGAATGGTCCATTGACTAAACTTCAGCAAAAAGGTTCTCAATCCTTGGATTGGTACCCTTCAAATTTACATCAAGAGGCAAAATGAGTTAATGGCTCCTATTGAATGGATAAGTGAGAATGAAGGGAGCAGATTAGATGTGGCCTGACCTCACCCAAGATGGGGTCCACCTTAATGTCTGTACTCTATATCCACACTACCCTTCTGTTTTTCCATGTCATTTTAGGGCATGAGCCCAAAAATGAAGAAGATCCAATCTCAGGTGGACCACACTATAGGAAACTAGGGTTGAAAGTCAAGTGGGTTGGATCAAGTTGGTACTCAACCCTAACCCAACCCAAGGTTCCTATACCCCAACCCTAACCCAACCCAACCCAACCTCGGGTTGGGAATTCTCAAACCAAGCCTAACCCAAGCAGGTTCGGTGCATTGATCAGGTTGGTCAAGTCGATACATGCTAATATTTTCATTATTACATTAGTTTATTATGTTTCAATACACGTCTTATTTTTTTTGTACTTATGGTTTTATTAATTATATAAGTAGTTTTATTGTAAGAACTTCACTTTTTCTAAACAAACAAGTTAAAATATAAGACAACAACTCTTTTAACACTCAAGCATATTAAATTCAAACATATCAAATTTCAATCATTATATGTTTACTTATTAAAATAATATAAACTAATAAGTTTACTTAACTAAAGTATAATAAAATTATAAGTAACTTGTATATAGATCGGGTTTGGGTTGGGTCGGGCAACTCGAGACCTCAACCCAAGCCCGACCCAAGCTTTATCGGGTTGGTGTTTGCATAGCCCAAGCTTGAGATCGGATCCAATACTTCCTGCCCAAGCCCAACCCAATGCTGGGTCGGTCACAGGTCGTTTGGGTTGAACCCGCCCGACTTTCAGCCATATAGGAAACCGTGGTGATTGAATGTGCTACCACTAAAAACTTCCTAGGACCCACCATAGGGTTTCCATAATGTTTATTTGCATCCAACCTATTGATAGGGTATAATACCTGGATGAAGAGATAAAACAAATATTAGCTTGATCCAAAATTTTAATGGCCCATTAATAGGTTAATCATCACTTTTTCCTATGGTATGGTCCACCTGAGAATTGGATTTGTTTCATTTTTGGGTTAATACCCTAAAATGATATGAAAAATGGATAGGCAACGTAGATATAGAATACATACATCAAGGTGGGCCTCACAGTAAGGTTTGCACCATATTAGGTGAGGCAAGGGCCACACCTAATTTGCTTTCGAGAATGAATGGTTAGAATGGTCATATTGGTACAATTTTTTTAATAATGGGCCATCTCATTAGTAATCTTGCTGCAAGCAATCCTATAGGGCAAAGAAAAGATGTTATAAGGTGAACTAGTGTGGAACATACCATACACATAGGAATTGCATATGGTGTTTATTTACACTACCCATTTTTTTACATTCTTACATGACCAATAAGATACTGCCACATGTTGACACTACGAGTTTGATACTGTTAAAATCATATCCATGTCTCCTGAGGATATCTTTTATCCTTTTCTTTAGGCGATATACCTTTCGCCATAAATACGATGGCACAAAACTGTTAGTGCACTTTTATGTGGTATACTAGTGCACCTTATTTGTCAATCATGTGTGTCCATGTGTTTGTGTTCATGTATTGTAATGTCGATTGAGCCTTGGCAAGCTGAAGACCGAAGATTCAAGTGGACAAGAAGCATCAAGGAAAAATAATAAGTAAAAGAGATACCTTAACGACCCTAACCATTATAACGACAATACCCTAAACTTCTAGATGAGTTGGACCATATAGGTAAACCCTTAAGATAATCATCATTAGCCTTAGAACATTTAAAAAAATATGATAAGTTAGGCTAATAAAAGAAGTGCTAACTGATGTAAACAAATTGGTCCAGACAGTAGTTTTCGATTGGTGTTCGATACCATCGAAAATGATTTTGATGGGTCTTCAATGCCATCGAAGACCAGTCCAATCCCATCGAACATATATCCAGCAACATTTGTATACTCTCAGGACAGTTCTTCGATGCCATCAGACAGCTTTTCAATCCCATCAAAATGGCTGATTTGATGACATCGAAGAATGTTTGATGCCATCAAAATGGATATCCAGCAACATCAGCAACTCTCTGGATAGTTCTTCGATTACATCAAAGTGGGACTTCGACCCCCTCAAAGGTACTTTAATTCCATCAAAGATGAGTTTGATACCATCAAAGCGAGCATTTTTCTGCTTGTTTTATGACCATTGGGGCTTTATCTATAAAAGCAGGGGATTCGTTTTTTTGGGCTTAAGTGATGGATTTTAGATATTTAGAAGCCACCATTGTTGTATACACTCATAGGCTCTAATCTTAACCCATTCAAGTAATCTTTCTTGTGATTCATCACAAGCATGGAGCATTTAAAGCTTATGAAGAAGATGATCTCGTTCCCTCTTAATTTCTAGAATTTTAGGCACCTTGACCATAGGTAAAACCTTTGTCTAAACACATCCTAGAGATCCAATTAGGTGTATTCCTCTAGGCGACCATTTCCTACTAGTTGTAGAGAATTAACCACCTCCCATCACCCTTGGACATCTCATGAAGATTACATGTAAGGAGATTGATCGTTGGAGCTGAGGCATTGACAACGCACCCACAACAAGATCGAGGGAGCAAATGGGAGCTAATTGAAGTATGAGAGAGCAGAGATTAAGCAACTCAAAGAGGCGTTGAACAATAAGCTTATCCAACAAGTAAGTGACGTTATTTAGAGTCCATTGCACTCTCATTATTGAGAGTCCATTGCACTCTTTCCATTTGTTGGTTAGAGTGTAAGAGTTTGGTTTCAAACCTGATCCAGGTTCATTAGTTGAATCTTGGCTCATTAGTTGAGCCTAAAAGTTTAGGTTCATTAGTTAAACCTTGACTCATTTATTGAGTCTAAAAATGATTTTAAATCATTACATTTATGTTAAAGTGGAGATCTGAAAATGATTTTAGATTTACGAAAATCACCTATGTGAAGACTACGTAAAAGATGTGGCTGTGAAGGTTCCTGGACTAACAAGGAAACCCAATGAGAATTTTTCCGCTTTCAGAAGCTATAAAAGGAGAACGCGATGAAGAGCTCGAGGCCCACGCTAAACACAATCTATCTATATACTTTTTATCTTTACCTTTCCAGAAGAACTTAACCTAGTACTTCTAGTTTAAATAGTTTATTGTCCAACGCCATTCTATAGTATCGTAAAAGTAGGTTAAATGTTTGTTTCCTTTTGTTGTTGGATTCCGATGAACTGAGTTCTTAGTTAGGAGATCAAAACTCTGATTGCATCCGGCTGACTATCTGCCTGGATCTTTTGTTTTACTAATGGGTCAGGTATTTATCTTTCAATTTATTTTATTCTCTAATTTATTTGACACTCTGTCAATCATAATGAACATCATTTGCAAAACAATAAAATTGGCATTCTTTTAGCTCTCTTTCTGTTTTATTTGTCCATCTGATATGTTCCCATAAGAAATACATTGACTACAATTATTGGTGTAAAAGAAGTCCTAAATGTAAGGAAAAAAGAATCCATTAGGAAGAATTATCCCTTACCCTTATGCAAATCATCTGATTGATGTTACAAACGGTGGTTGAGAGGCACTTGAATCCTAGAATCTGGTCTTAATCAGTCCATCTCAATGCGGGGGAACCAATATTCAATCAGACATTGAGTTGAGTACAACTCTGGCATGCCCGCACTTTCTAATCTCACATATAAATGTAATACAGGCCCTTATTCACACATGTGGCTTAGTGTTTGATTGAATTGCACAAATAGTGTTCCCAGGCATTGATCATTGAATTGCACAGATAGTATTCCCAAACATTGATCAGGTAGGCCAATACGAGGATGGGCCATAGCTCAAGGACTGAAGTGGTGAACAACCTTGTTCGCTTGATCCATTGTGAGTTTTCTTTTTCCAATGAATGTCCCTCTATCCATTGTGAGTTTTCTTTTTCCAATGAATGTCCCTCTGTTTGTTTGTTTGTTTGTTTTTTTTTTTTTTTTTTCCTCAGTAAACTGCCCATTTGCGGCCAATGGTTGGATGGACTTCATTGTTCGATCACCTTGACCTATCAACATGATGACCGATCGTGCATATGACATCCATCGTCCATCATGTGCACATCCATCATGTGCACACCTTATGTTCTCCTGGGAACTTAACGAATCAGGTTAATCCAAAGCTCACGTAGGCTACATTATGGGGAACAACTAAAAGCTTTCAGATTTTTATTGGCCTACCGTGTCATTTATATGCCATCCAATCCATTCAGAATATAAACCTCAAGAGGATGAATGGACGTCCAAAAGGAAGATCATTCCAAAGCTCAGGTGTGCAGCACCATGTGATTTTAGAGGTTTTAGGCTTGACTTTAGATAGTATGGCCCACGTAAGTTTTTGAGCTGGCCTGACTTTTGGGTGCCAAGTAGAACATGACAAGGGTCACTTTGGGCCTGTTTGGACTGTAAGTTACTTAAGATAAGCTACTTATAAGTTACTTATCTTGGTTTTTACTTATTAAGTTGATGAGTATGTTTGGTAAACAACATACTTATCAGCCAATAAGTAGATAAGTATGTTTGGTAATAACACATTGATAAGTAAGAAAGAAAATTTCAAATCTGCGTATAATAAGCAACATATTGACATGAAAAGAAAAAGCTTTGTGTTGAGCCAGTTTTCCTAACAGAATGAGCTTTTCTAATCCCACGTGCCTGCAATAAAGCTCATGTACATGTCATGCATGTGCTAGCATAGCACGATTGGTTTGAGATACATTCCATCCATCAGAACAGGACCACTATATGGATGCCCTGGCACAAGAAACAGGTTGATCCATGGTCAGGTGGGCCAGAGTCTGCAAAACAAATGTATGACTCTGGAAGACTTGGCTGAAGTTTTCTAACCCATTCACTTGTTTCCAATAGTCAGTCCACATGGTGAGTGGACTAAAACCATTTTTGGGAAAGATGTAGAAGATCAGACCAACCTGATTGGTAGATTGGATCTTGCACCAATTAATGTAGGGCCCATCTTTGCTGTGGGCCGTCCACTGTGTGAGCCCCACCTTTGATAGGACAGTCCATCATGTGGGGCCTCTTTTGATATGGACGGTATGAGAGAGCAGTAATTGAGTGAACCATGAGAGAGAACTTTGATATGTACGTTTGACTTGAGAGAGATAAGTAGAAAAGCCAAATTGGAAGGTGGTTAATTAGCATTGGAGGGTGACTAACAGTGTGGGTGTGTACTAACCAAATAAAAAATAATAATAATAAAAGAGCAAAAGCATGACATGAGAGAGATAAGTAGGAAAGTCAAAAGTCAAAAAGCTAAAAAAAAAATACTTACTAATATACATATTTTTTAAGAGATAAGGTACTTTTCAATTATAGTTACCAAACGAACTTAAGTACCAAGAGTAACTTAACGTCTTAAGTTCAGTCCAAAAGGTAACTTATTTGGTAGTATCCAAACGGGCCCTTTATGGAAGAATTGGATGTCATGCACTCATTTTTGGCGGCCCCCACAAATTGTGTTTTCTGTTAAGCGTAGGGTAGAAAGCTTTGCAGTGGATCTACACATGCGTAGCAGACTCCGCCATATGATGCCTATTGTTGTTGATTGCCAGAATTGACAGCCTTGGAATGCCAACATCCAACGGGCCATGTTGCCAAAAATTGCACAGTTCATGCGATCCTAACTGTTCAAACTGCGGCTTGTGATTGAATGGTTAAGGAGAAGACAGGGCATGTTCTGTTTTCACTATCTATTTATAAACCACCAATTCAATTACAGGGTCGCAATAGATGTGCGGTTTAGATAATTGGTTGTTCAGGACCCAATGAGAGCTGTAAACTTGTAAAAATGTTACTAATGCAAACCAATTTTTAGCTTTTTCTCATTTCAACCGAAATTTAGCATACCTGCAATTTGAATTCCTCAACTATTTATTCTATGATCTATCTAGGAGTGGTAATGGGTTGGGTTCAGATCTGGCCAGGGTCAACCCAAACCCAATCCATTTTGCTAAATGGGCCAAGAATTGTTGCGCAATCATGACCCTCACATGACCCTTTACACTCTAACCTGACCGGACCAAGTTAAAAATTCATCAAGCACGATCAAACCCAATCCGACCTAACCCATTTAATTGTAAATGGGTTGGGCTTGACTGATACAACCTAACCCACCACAACCCAACTCAAGTTTTAGAATGGCTTACAATACTAGGCCATGAACAATCCAGCCTAGACAGTGGATCATACATATGTAATAATAATAATAAATAAATAATAAAACATTAAAAAAATCATACTTTTCTTCTTTATTTTGTTTCAAATTTCGTCTGGTTGGGTCAGGTCGTCTGGCCCAACCCATTGATAACCTATATGCCCAGGCAGGTCTGGTAGGGTTAAACCAAGCCCAATCTATTCACTTCAAGTGTCACATTTCTAGCATGAGCCTGAACCACTATCCTTCTGGGTTGGCCTGAACCCACCTAAAAAGCAGGTCGGGCTAGTTGACTGACCCATGGGTTGACACTCTCCACATCAGATTCGTGTCACTAAAGCAGGTCTTCTGCATCATCATAATTTTAGAAGTTTTAGGAAAGAGTTAACAGCCAAAAATTTGCTATTGAGTGGAAGAAAGAACTGTTTGCTGACATAAATCAACTCGAGAGTGGGGGGCCTTCCAAAATCAGAATTAAAATCAATCTTATAGGGTTGTCAATGGGTTCAAATCACTGGACCCATTCAGAAATTGGGTCGGGTTTGAGTATCACCTGTTGGACCTGGTAAAAATCGGGTCCAGTTGGGCCATGAGATGGAGCCTACTATAGTTGAGATGGCTCAGATCTAATGCGGTCCAATTAGTTTTAATAGTAAAACTATATATATATATATATATATATATATATATATATATATATATATATATATATATATATAGAGAGAGAGAGAGAGAGAGAGAGAGAGAGAGAGAGAGAGAGGAATGCTCACCTGCAAACCATTGCTCACCTGCGAACCATCTCTCACGAGAACTCGTGAGAGATTTTATAGGACTCTTCACACGTAATGTGTCCCCAAAATCTGAGCCATCCATGTGATGCAGCACCTCGAAAAACCCCCAAGGGATAACTTTAAACCTGGTTAACAAATCTGTTGTACCATGGCAAAAGGAAACAGTTTCCTCCCTTGATTTGCCTCTCTCTCTCTCTCTCTCTCTCTCTCTCTCTTTTATGGCCAACTCTCTCTCTCTCTCTTTTATGGCCCACTAAAGTTCTGGATCAGGTTGAAAGTTAGGCCTCGAGGGTTTTCCAGGGTGCTGCATCATGTGGACGGCTCAGATTTTGGGGACACATCACGTGTGATGAGTCTTCAAAAATCTCTCACGAGTTCTTGTGAGAGATGGTTCGGAGTGAGCATTCCTCTCTCTCTCTCTCTCTCTCTCTCTCTCTCTCTCTCTATATATATATATATATATATATATATATATATATATATATATGCTCACACGCAGCTAGTTGTACGTCCAACTAGTTGGCATGTGGGGGCCACTATAGTGTTTGTATGATATTTCGTCCATACAGAAAAATTGTCTCATTATAAAAATAGGATGCACAAAAAATCAGGACGATCCAACCATGAAAATGTGATGCTCCATGTGAATATAGAGTTTACAGGTATTGTTTCATGGTTTCCTATGGTGTACCCTACCTAATAGTTGGATCAACCTGATTTTTGGGTCATCTCATTTTAGTGATGGGATAAACTGAATGGACGAGCAAGATATTGTACAAACACTATGGTGGACCCCAAACACAAACTAGTTGGACGTACAACTAAGTTGCGCATGAGCATTACTCATATATATATATATATATATATATATATATATATATATATATATATATATATATATATACACCAACAAAAGAAATGAAGTTTCCTAGGCCACAGGCATATAATAGAACCTGTTTACACACCATGAGCATCTCAAAGTGGTGTATTTGTGTGAGATATAATCCATCCATCGGGTGGGCCTAGCCATTTAAATGTGCTAATTTGTCTCAAACCTAACTCAAAACCTCAACCCAAAGACCTGGTGGGAACCTGAAACCGATTGGATCCAGGTCCGGGTCTTCGAGATCTAGACCCAAACTTGAAAGGACCTGAACCTGTTTAGCTTGGGTATGGGGTACAATAGGACCCAACCCAAACATGACCTGTTGACAGCCATAAATCCCAGTTCTACTGGGTTCCTTACCCAAATCAAGCCTTAAGAAAACAGATGGAACGTTTCAACACGAACAATCCACATTCAACGACAATGGCTAGGATCTTCTAGTAAGGGGCCAACTAAGCATTTGTCATCAACACTAGGAACCATCATAACTACCATATACATCCTTGAATCATGGGCCCCACTTGTGCAAGATGAAATCCAAGCATACTCTGCAAACTAGTGATGTAGAGCATGAAACCTAGAAAAGGAAAAGAAACTGCTTCTAATTTCAATTTTTAAGTAGGTATTACATGCAGACATGCATACAGGAAAATAAATCAAACATTACATAAATATTATTTGCGTAATTTGAAGTAGAGAACTTGTCATAATGAATATTAGCACATTGTACCATATTGAATGATTGGTTGCAAAAGATACAGATATCCTCAGGCTAGAAAATATCATCCAAACATCTCATCACTGCCGAATCACCATTTCACCATTCTCCACATCTGTCTGGTGGTCATCACAATATTTCCTAAATCAAAATTGTAGGCAAAACCTGAAAGTCAAATGCTAGAATTTGTTTGCTTGAATGGATAAAGTAGTCGAAGCATATGGTTATTTCAATTGGTTGTTTGGATGCCTGTAACTTTCCAAGTTGCAAAGAAGTTCCATCTGAAAGTAACCTTATGCTATATTGTAACTGATGATGAAATTTCTTATCCAAACACCACCCATAAGTTACCTGTAAACCCTTTACAACTAATAAAACTTACAGGCATCCAAATGACCCCTAAACCTAATTGTCAAGAAACCAGTAGTTCCTAGTGTATTAGGTTGAAGTGTCATGATAAATGTTACAACTTACAAGTGGGGCTAGTTAGTTGTGAGATACAAACCTTAATTTAATAAGCTCTGACATAGAAGGAAGATGCACCAAAAACGTTACAGATCAAAGCTTCTAATCCACCGGTCAATGTCCTATAAAAGGCAGATAGGAAAAGAATATAAATATCAATTGTGTAGGAAAAAGATGGCCAAAAATTGGATGGCAAGGAACTTCCGATTAGATTTGGTTAGGTCATAACAAAAAGAGAACTTGTAAAATTGTAGAAATATTATTGACACAATCCAAATTTAAGCTTGGGATGTGAAATTACTATTCTCAACTGATATGGGGTTTCAAAGAATGCATTGACTGCAAGCAAATCCAAATGTATGGCTCCTTGAAGAGTTCCCTACCAATGAGAAAAATTACACTACTGCAGTTAAGAGTTGCACATGCTGTAAGGGAAAATATCATATACAAGGACCATACATATCAATTCCAAATTAAGTAAACCTGAAACAGTTGTTTGCTAGGCCCACGGGCATGAGGAGCCGTGCCTGTCCCACATCTAGCAGCACATGCCAATATGGAAGATGTAAATGAGATCCCAGCTTTCCATAATTTCATTAGATGAACCAGATTGATTGGATGTTCTTGAGCAAAAATCAGGCGGTTTTACTTCTCAGGTCGGAGACAATATACAAAAGAAATGGGTGGCTAATACAGTCATAGATCTGGCAAGCCAAACATATGCGGGTGGAAGAAGTGGATACTTTGCTCCCACTTTGAATAAGAATCATACATCCAAAAATAAATACATTAATACAAGTCAAACATTATGGGAACTCTTTGTTATATTGAAGTACTGAAGATTGGTATAGAAAAAAAAAAAAAAAAAAAAAAAAAAAAAAATTCCATACATCCTCATTCTACAGTTTGAAAAGATCATCCAAAATATCTTATGCTATTCATAAATGAGGAAGCCAGAATAAGAACCATAAAAAAAATTTAGTAGATTTCTCATCAAAGACAGTTATTACTTCCCTTTCTGCAACAGAAAGAAAAAGAAAATGATGCTGAAGACATGAGCAACAAAAGCGTTGCTATTTAGATGATGAACTAGGCCCACTATGTAGGATCCATGTCCTTGTTGTCCACTTCAAGGCATCAAATACTGAATTAATTTTATTTGAGATACAACAGATATGTGATATCACTTATCTTTAGTCTGAGACAGTGTTCGAAGTAACGGTCTTTAGTCTGAGACTGTTCGAAGTAATGGTATCACTACAAGTTTCGGTGGCCGGGGATAGGGAAACAGTATCGATATTGCCAATAATATCACTGATAAATAGTGGATTTTTTAAGTGAAACTTCAGGAGATGCTAAAATACACATATTTATATATTTAGAAAAAAAAAAATTTTAAAAAAAGAAGCATACATAATAAGTTTTCATTTAATGGGAGCCTAAAAGCATGTGTTGTCGTAAGAAACTAGTCCAACCATCCCAACCATCTCATCTATCCATCCCAACCATCCCATCTATCCATCCAACTATCTATCCAAACATCCATCAATATTTCAGAATGTCTACAGCACATGATTTTTCACAGAGAAATCATCGATATCTGGAATGGAAACAAAAGATTGTGGTTTTGATATTGCCCATGTTGTGATAAAAATAATATTGTGATATAATCGATATTATTGTATTTGGACACTGCATACAAACATGCGCCCATAAAAAAAAAAATATTTAATGAATTTTTTTAATAAACATATTTTTGGCAATATTGATACATTGGCAATATTATAGACATATCACTGTACACTGGGGAAACAAGCAACACCTGGAATTTACACAGCCGAAAATATTAGCTATACTTGGCGATACATCGCTAATACCTGAATTTCTTTAGACTACTAGTGTTATCAGTATCAATGCTAGTGTTATCGATATCGCAGTAGCTAGAGATGCAGATAATATCAGGATAGTTCGAACAATGGTCTAAGATACAACAACTTGTGAAATCATATGATGTGCTTAGAATAGATGAACTCCAAAATAGGTCTTGCTGCACAGAATTCCTAGGGTGTGGGGCCCTTGCTTTTGGTGATCCTTCCATGGAGTGGACTCACCTAATTTTTAGGCTGTGGCATCAACAAGTGGGTGTCCACTTGATGGACAGCTCGGATGTTGCACATCTTCCATACAGGCCTCTGTTAGCTTTAAGGGAGCTGGGTTGCACAAGCTTGAGACTTTCCAACCTCAGTGCATCTGTGTAAGCATTTGATATAACGATAATTAGTGGTCGAGGTCCATTCTCGGCTCAAACAAGTATGCATACGGCAAGCATACATGATTGCATATTTTGAAGATCTGAAACATCCCTCTGGTGGACCCTTGACCCTTGTGTGGTTGGACAGTCTAAAAATCACTTTGGTAATTGCATCCTTATCATCTGAATGGTGTCCCTCAAACAGGGCTAAAATAAAAAATGTTCAAAGTTTATCAAATCTATATGGTGCAAAAAGCACATAAGGATGAAAGAAAAGTTTCAATGGTCACAGCAGTGCTACTTTTATCCAATGGGGCATCAATGGTATGGTCTTCCAACCATACGGCCCCTTCATCAATAGAGAAAGAATGGGCCCACAAGTGAGATCCACACAAAGTGTTCTCTTTTTGAGGTAATTCATCCAACAGTTGGTATGCATGACGTACAACAGTTATTACGCAATGTTCTGTCCTAAGGATTACAGAGTATTATTTTGGTTTTCAGTTTGTACAAGTGGGCCTGTTGCTCAGTGACCCAAAATGCTGACATTGTGGCCCCAACTATGAATGGTGCACTGAAAAGGAAGCAGATTGCTAACTGAGTAAACTATGTGGGGTCCACCTTGATTCATGTATTTCATCCACTCCTTTCATCCATTGTAACAGAATTTTATGGCCTGAGACCAAAAATGAAGTATATAAAAATCTTAAGTGGATCACACTACAGGAAACAATGTGAATTGAATCTGTACTGTTGAAAATTTCTTGGGGGCCACAGAAGTTTTGGATCAAGCTGACATTTGTTTCTTCCCTTCATCAATGTCTGTGTGATATTGTGAACAGTTTGGATGACAAATAATCATCACTGCAGGCCCTAGAAATGTTTCAATGGTGGAAATCATTATACCCACTGTTTCTTGTGGTATGGTCCACCTGAGTTTTGGATATGCTTCAATTTTGGTTTCAACCCCTTAAATGATATGGAAAAGCGGATGACGGTGTAGCTAAACTACATACATTTACAGTGGGCCCAACTGAGTTTACTCAGTTCGATAAGAGCATACTGGGTAACTCAGGACACAATCCGATTACCACTGAAAATATGAAAGGTAGCCCTACTTGTACAAACTGAAAGGTAAGGACAATAACATAGCGAAAACAAAAACTGGAAGTTAAAATGGCAATGATTATTATTGACAGCATCAATAAAGAGGAGTGATAAAACAACAAGAAGTAAATCTCACCCACTTTGATTTGGAGAGATCATGAATCTGTGTGCACAAAACAAGGAAAGCTAGCCTTCGATTGCTAGTCACAACAACACCATAACCATATCTTATTCCTGTATGTTACTGGAGGGTGTGTTTTGAATCTTATGCCAATCCTCTCCCTCTTTTTATCCAAGCCTCACTTTAAATTGTTAAGGCATGTCCTGCAACATCAATTTTCAATCTTAGGTCATCCAACCATACCACGACGTGGCCTAACTCATCGAAAGAAAAAATAAAAAATAAAAAATGGGACAACTAAAGATGATCCGCACAAAACATTTCTTGTTAAGCCATTTCATCTAACAGTTAGCATGCATGACATACGGGACCTATTATACAATGGATTTTTTAATCTTTAAAACAAATAATAATAATAATAGCACAGCAATAAAAAAAACTTAGAATTTAAAATGGCTAAGAGAGTATAGTTGAAAGTATGAATGAAAAGGAGAGAGATAAAATAAAAGAAGTAACAAATCTCACCGGCTTTACTTTGGCGATTTCCTGAATCTGTCTGCAACAAAGAATGAAAGCCGGTCTTTGATTGCCGGTGGTGACAACAACAACATTTCCATATCTCAATACACATCTTCAGAACCAGCTGCAGCATGTTCGGGAGGAAGGAGCTCCTGAAGATATAATAGCTTGGACATAAAGTACTCCAGATTCTCTTTGTATGGGGATTTTTCCACTTCCTTATTAATTTTAAATGATTACACCCTCTATGTGGATGGAGGGTATGTGTTGAATCTTATGCAAATCCTCTCCCCCATCTTCTCGAAGCCTATCTATGAGACTCTGAGGCATATCATATAGATCCAATTTCCTGAGGGTAGTCACATGCTCCAATCCTTCGGGAAGCATCTTGAATCTTCGGCAACAAGAAAGATGAAGATGTAAAAGACTCGACATGGCTCCTTCCTCAACTCTCCACCCCTCTAAATTAAGTAAGTTTTGAACATACAAGGACTCAAGTTGAGGAAACCCTTGTGCAGAGCAGACCATTTCCCTTCCCAAGTATGAAAGCTCAAGCAATCTGAGAATCCGAAGGTTTGCTAGTTTCTCTAGCGTCATCATCGGGTCTTGCACTAAGCAGGAGAATTCCAAGGTAAGCTTGGTGAGATTTGATGAGAATTCATGAGACTCTGGTAGCTTCTCTAACCCTCCACGCAAACACAGCTTATACAGACGCGACAGATTTAAAATCAGCGGAAATGGGATTAGACCGTAGCGGTAACCATGTAGCGTCAGAGACTGGAGTTGGACCAATCTGGGAATAGAGTCGAACAAACCCTTTCGATGTATACTGAAATCTATTCTCTCTATTCTTAGTTTCCTAAGATTAATCAGCTCTCCCAACCAATCCTCTATCCAGTCGTCTGCATCAATGCTTGTTAGAGTTTGTAGGTTACTCGAAAAACCGAGTTCCCCTGCTTTAGGCCCTTCACCTTTGATTCTTCCTGGTACACATACATGCCTTAATCGTTGCATCTTCAAAATTTCACTAGGGATGTCCATTTTATGAGGACTATCTACCTCTAGTGTTTGTAAATTCCAAAGATTGGCTATCGATGATGGGAGTCTTCTACGACGGGTCATGCATCCCATAACACCAAGGTATCTCAAGTGGATAAGTGTACCTATTTCATTTGGAAACTCATCTACCCGTATTCCTTGTAGAAGTAAAACATTAAGTAAATGAAAGCGTCTGGAAAGAAGCTCCAGCTGATTCTTTCCAATTTCTTCTGTGTCAAGGCTGAGGCACAGGATGGAACGAAGGCATGGAGTGGATTGGTTTAAGGAAGTGTACTTACTGATGCCATGATGCACAAAAAGCCGACGTGCTTTACATGGAGAGAGAGAGTTTGTGTCCCCATCCAGAAAATTTTCAGCCCGGGCTTTTGAGATGGAGAGATTTCGAAGAAGATCATGGATGCGGCAGCTTTTAACTCCCCCATTGGAACTTCCTTTTGCTATTTGAATCAGACTTCTTTGGTTTAGCTCCCCCAGGCAATCTTCTGCAGCTTCCTCGAATGTTTCAGCCCCTCTTGAATGTACAAATCCTTCTGCAACCCACAACCGAATCAACTTCTTGGCAGATATTTCAGAGTCTTCGGGAAAAACTCCAAGATATAGAAAGCAAAACTTCAAGTGATAGGGTAGATCTTCATAGCTTAAAGCTAATATTCTTCCAACTTGTAACTCGTCTTCTACAAATTGCCTGCTAAGGCTATTTAGTACTTTCTCCCACTCACGTGGTAACCTTGCTTTCCTTGATAACAGCCCTCCAATGACCACCACGGTAAGAGGTAGACCATGACATTTTGCCACAATCTTCCTTCCAAGCACCTCTAAATTTGAGGGGCAACTGATATCTTGTTTTAAGAACGTCTTCTTACAAAATAATTTCCAGCTTTCCTCTTCACCTAGAAGTTTCAGCTCATGAAGACAGCTCCGGACATCTGCAGATGAAGCTACATCTTTATTGCGAGTGGTAAGCAGGACTCGGCTTCCGTCATTCGCATCTGGAAAAGCAGCTGCTAAAGCATTCCATGCTTCGGTTTTCCAGATATCATCTAACACCAAAAGATATCTTCTCGCCTCCAATTGTTTGAAAAGCTCCTCTTTCAACTTAGTGACGTTCATCTCATGATGTTCTGTAGTGAGAATCATAAGGCATCTCATAATGCTCTGCAGAAGATCCCTTGCATCATACTCTTGAGATACATATATCCATGCACGACCATGGAAACGCTTCTTAACAGCATCATGATTATAAACTTTCCTAGCGAGAGTAGTCTTGCCGAGACCACCCATTCCGACTATAGAAATCACGCATCGCCGCGAGTCACCCCCGATCAACCGTGCCACCAAGGTTTTTATGTCATCTTGGAAACCGACGGCTTCTGTATCTTCTAGTAGAGAAGAGGTTTGCCTCTGCTCTCGCAAACTTTTCTTCATGGAACTGCTTCCTTCACCTTTGAAGAGATTTTTAATGCCATAACTCTTTCTTCTGTGACGGATGTCAACAAGTTCACTCTTTATCTCTTTGATCTTCTTGCCTAGCTGATGCCGAGCACTTGGTTCATCAACAAAGGAAGTAAAGCTCTGGGTGTAAGCAACTGACACTCTTCTCCTGCTTTGTTCTATTTGAAGGATGAAGTTGTCGATGACATCCTCTGCTTTGTAAGCAATTTCTCTTACAGAAGCCACCCATTTCTTCACCCTTTCATCATTTTGTTCCGTGTCTGCATCTTTTAAGAAGGCCTGCATCCACTCCAATTCTTCTTTGAGCCACTCGACCTGACCACTTACTTCGAGGAGGGTGGCCCCTTGGCAGACAAGGAGATCTCCAAGTTTTCCTATGACAAAGGAAACAATAGCCTCAGCAATCATCTTAGCCTCTTCTTTTCTCACAAGCAAATGCACTCACTTTGTTCAAAACTTGCTAATGCAGAATCAAAGCCACACAGCTCTAGTAATCCCTTCGCTCACTTATTCGCACTCAAGTTTTTTTTGTTTAACAAAAAACCGCTTATATTTAGTGCTAATTGCGAAAATAAGCCTATTATTTACATATTTCAGGGAAATTACCTACTTTTGCTGATGGTGGTCTAAAGCTAGTTGGAGCTCACCTTAGTGTTTGTGAGAAATCCACCCGATACATATGTTTTTCCAAATCATTTTATGGCATGGCCCAGAAATGAGGCAGATCCAAAGCTCAAATAGGCCACACGTGAGAATAGTTGAGATTCTACGCTCACCATTGGAACATTCGTAGGTCCACAAAAGCTTTGGATCATGCTAATATTTTTGTTAATTAGGTTCATCCCAGTGGAAATGACATTAGGAACGGTTGGTATACTAAATGGTTTAGATTACATATAAATATCATGGTCAAGCCCAAAAATATTTGAACGGTAGAAAGCCTCTGTCCACCGTTTCTAGTCATGTCACTCACGTGAGCTTCCGATCCACCTGATTTCTGGTATTATATGTTAGAGCAAAATGCCGAAACAGATGAACGGAGTGGATTTCTCACAAACATCACGGTAGTCCAGCATGTGGTGGGCTCAGTCACGGCAGACAGCCTGTAATTCAGGGTGGCAGCCGCAGAGGGGAGCGGATTAGGTGTTACCCGGTAACACCTTAGCGGGTGTTACTCTTACCATATGGAGCCTATACCTGGATCAAATTTTTATAAATCCAAGCCACCCATCCCAAATTTTAGTACAATTTGAGATATTATTCCAAAATTTAAACTTATCAATATCTCTGATGGACCACACCACTGGAAAAACTGATAAATGACCATTAAAAACATTTTGTAGAACAAAAAGTTTTGGATCAAGCTGATCTTTGTATTTACCCTTCATTAAGGTATGAATGACCTTATCAACGATTTAGATCACAAATAAACATTAAGTTTATACTTAATGTGGGCCTAGGAAAGAGTTTAATGATAGGCATTCAAATCACGACTGTTTCCAGTGGTGTGGTCCACCTGACATTTTTATCTGATTAAATTTTGGAACCACATCCTAACATGACCTGACAAACGGATGGATGGCATGGATATAAAACACATCATCAGGTGTGCCCTCAGTAAGGGTAACACCCAGTAAAGAGATCAGGTGTTACCCGTAGCACCCAATCAGCTCCCCGGCCGCAGAGAGGTCCGCGAGGAAACAATAGAGATTGACCATTAAAATGTTCTTATGGGCTATAAGTATTTTGGGATCTAGCTCATATTTATTTTCTATCATCCAGGCCTCCGCTGGATGCACTTGGATATTCAATACATGCATCAAGTGGACGCAGATTTCCTGCATAGCCTTTTCGCAGGAAGTTCCTGTGCTGAGGACCTAAGTGCGGCTCCGTGATGTTTTCCAGTTTTCCGATCATTTTAGGACATACCACACAAAATGAGCCGGATAAAATACTCTAGTGGTCCGAAGAGAAGATGTGAGTATTGAACGTCCACAGTTGAAATATTTGTGGTGCCATAGAAGTTTTGAATTAGGATAATACTTTTGCTTTCAGTTAATACCAATAGGAATGACTTTATGAACGGTATGGATGTCATATAAACATCACTGTGGACCTATGGAGGTTTCAACTGTATGAATTTTCCTACCCACCTTTTACTTCAGTGCGGCCCAATTAATTCATGGACACGGATTATTTTCATTTTTGTAGCCTAAAATGATCTCACAAAACGTATGAACGGAGTGGATTTCTAAAAACACATCACAGTGGGCCCCACTTAGGTTCTCAGTGCAGGAACTTCATGCAAAGGCTTTCGCACGGAATCCGCCGTCAACAACGTGAGCTCCACTGTCAGCGCAACACCGTGTTTGGGGAAGCCAGTGTCCTACCGACTCTGCTATCCACATGGATTTTTACTTCAATAGCCTTAAGTTGTGGCACTTCTACTAAAAGTCCAATTTCTCATGATGCTTTTCTTTTTTAGACTTTTCATGAGAAATTGCAAACTTTCGATCGAGAGTGCCCCTCTAACACTAGCATACATCCATGAAGAGGCAGAAGTTACAGAGGGGCTCCACCGTGGGCCCCACAATGATGTATATGTTACATCCACATCGTCTATTCATTTGGAGAGACCATTTTAGAGGTAAGCCAAAGAATGAAGCAGATCCAAAGCTCAAATGGACCTCACCAAAGAAAACAGCAAGGATTGATGTTCTACCATTAAAAACTTCTTGGGTTCACAGAAATTTTCGGTCAAGCTGATATTTGTGTTTTCCCTTCTTCCATGTCTTTGTGAACTTATGAATAGTTTGGATCTCAAATAAACATCATGGTGGGCCCTAAGAAGGTTTCAATGGTCACGTCATTGTCCCCATTGTTTTCTTTGGTGTAGCCCACTTGAGAATTGGATTTGTCTCATTATTTAAATCATGCCCTAAAATGATCCAAATGGATGGATGGTGTGGATACAACATATACATCATGGTGGGGCCCACAAAAGTTGGTGATGTCACTTTAGTAGGGCAAAAGCCCTCTGACAACTGCTCCTGCGTACGACCATGAAGAGGTGGAAGCCCTCTTGGGCATGGACTGGTGGTTCACTCGTGGGACCCACCATGTTGTATATGTTTCATCCATGCTGTCCATCCTTTTTTTAGGTCATTTTAGGCTTTGGGCCCCATTTTGGGCCAAATCTAGATCTCAGGTAGGCCATACCATAGCAAGTAGTTGGGAGAGGGATGTCCACTATTGAAACTTTTCCAGGCCCACCTTGATGTTTATTTGTCATCCAATCTTGTTGATATGGCCATATAGACATGTATAAAGGGACCACATAAACATCAGCTTGATTTAAAGGCCTTGTGTGTCTTACTATCAGAAATAACAAAGGCAATGATGCCTACCCTTGAAGCCTTCCTTAGGCTCAGTGTCACACCTCGAAAATCAAGTGTCGGGCAGTCCGCGGCTCCCGACTCTTCCGAGGTGACTGTATTTTGCGAAAGTATAGTTTAATGGCACAAATCCATAGCATCAGCTCATAAATAGAGATTTAAGCTAAACAGTGTGCAATATAGTCTGAATTAAAGTGTAAATAAATACAATCATCCACACAACCAAGGAGTCCACTCAGCTGGGGCTCAATTTTATCCATGTACAATGAAGTCTTTAAGAATATCGACCCAAAACGTCTAATTCAAAGCATAAAATGAAACGCACGGCATAGGTAAGCCAACAGGTCCTGCATCTCATGCATTAAGTGGCAGCAACTCCTGCATCAAAATAACTGGTTGGTCTTTTAAAACACCCCCCAGGTGGGAGTGAGTAATCATACTCAGTGTTACCATTTGCTAAGTTAAACATGTTATCAACACAATCAAGTACAGGTAATGAAGCATAACAAATGGTGGAGCTCTCACACCTACCACCCCATCATCAGTAGATAACATAACTTTACAATCAAGTTCCTATTCTAGTTGAATAATGCATGCAACTATGATATGCAAATGTTATGTTCCGGAGAAATAAACGGTGGGGTTACCACCCAGCAGTAGCATCGGACCAATGCACGAGAAATTGTAATGCATGCATGTTTTTATTTAATTTCGTATTCAATCAGTAGTATTGGCGAAGTCAGAATACCTCAATTTTATCAAGAGTCTATTAAACAGGAATACGACCGACAGGAACGCAGCCGAACACTGGACAGCGAGGAAAGCAGAACACTGGACAGTGTCCTTACCGAACACTGAACAATGCCAGGTCGAGGTACCCCCTACCAGGCCAGGGCGTCCTATGCCTGGCTCCTGGAATCCCAATTTGGGTCCGTCACCCAACATAACTAAATAATGAATAAATCGGTAAGGGTCTCGATGCCCTAGAATGTCATATGCATGGTAACGGGTCGTCACCCAAGATCAATGATGGTAGGCTCGTCACCTAGCATCGGTGCTCAAGACTCTCGATAAGAGCATCAGGAATACCGGTCAAAGACAGCACAAGCACAGTTACCCATATATCATGCCTGGCCCATGAGCTTCAGTACGTAGAATTCAATGCTCAAGGCTATTGGAGGGCTCATCACCCACACTAGCCAAAGACAGCACAAACACAGTTACCCATATTCTATGTCTGGCTCATGAGACTTGATATGTACAGTTATAAGTGACTGCACAACAATGGTAATTGTGGTATTCGAGATTCTACAGAATATATAACAATGATCAAACAAATATGATTAACCCTGAAATTGACTGATTTGGTAGGCTGAGCGAAGCATCAACCAAACCGGCGTAGCTAGGGTCGGTCAATCATATTACTCCCAAGTCGACCAAACAAGTCCGTGACGGCCAAACCCAAGTAGGCAGTCCATAAATTATAATTTTCAGAGATTAATATCAATCATGTCAATTAAATAATATATTAAGCATGTTGTGAGAGGAATAGAACATCATAGCATTCATTGTCTCAATCAGGCATAAAACCAAACAGTTGATATATGATATACTTCATTTCATATATGGGTGTAACATCAAACACTTGGCATGCTATTGCAGGCCAACTCATCAACTTCACAATCAGGCACTAGCCTGGGTGGATGGTAATCCACTTACTCAAGCATATGTGAACTTCTGTTCACTCAGGAATTTCATCAAACACTTGATATGCACGACACATCAAATCTCATATTTTCATTAAAATCGATTCAAATGGACAATCAATCCACACATCGAAGTAAGCATCTAATTAATTAACACATACAGAGCATCAATCATAAACATAAATCATTCGGCACTCAACTTTGAATGGAATTCAAGAAAAACCCAATTTTCATTATTTAGAACCCTCATGGGCTGATAATAGCCAACTTAGAAGAATAGTCATCACCTGTGTTGCTGAATCCACACTCTAACAACATCTAGAGCAACTGATTCGAAAGAAGTAGCGAAAATCCTACATAAATTTGAATAAATATGGTTTTGAGAAAGAAAAGTCTGATTTGGGTTTGTAATTCGGAGTGTAGATCGAAGTATTACCTATGATTGATAGCTGGCATCGATCGATTGAAGAATTCGGCAACGCATGCGACGAATCTGGGAGAAATTCCCATTTCCTAGCTACCCAAAATCTCTAATTTCATCTCAAATGAAGTTCTCAAATGGGGCTAACTATTTATAGTTCCAGATGGCCCAAGGTTAAGGCGAGTCACACAACTTACACTCTCTGGTTTTGATCTAAGTTGTGCAGTTCGGGATATGGTGTCGGGTATCTGATATAGGGGAAAGGTCAAGTCCACTAAAGTAATTGATTTCGTATAGATTCGTGATCAACAGTCCACTAACGAACGGTTTATAGCTGTTTCAAGTTTTCAGGACACTATTTAAATGATTTAGAGAACAAAGTTCAACGAATCCTTTTACTAGGTCGTAGTGTGCATAGCTAGGTACATGATGTAATATACGAGGTGCATTTATTTACAAGTTAAGGGCGATTAATCTCATTCGTATAATTTTACATGTCAAAAGGGCTATTTTGTCAAATCGATCTCTAAACTCAAGATAATCGAGATTTGATTCATTGATTAGGGTAGTCTAAGGTGGATCTGCATTGTGAGTCGGTTATATAAGTTAATCCATTGTGATTTTAATAAATCATAGATTGAGATTCATTAATCAACAGATCGGACGTAGGATTTGATTATTAAAAAGGAATCAGTGGCTATTCATGATATCTGACGAAAAATGTACGGTTAGATTAATGTATCTAAATGTCTTACGAGGTTTCGATCAAATCGGATCGTCCAAACTAGGGTTTTCAATACAAATCTCCTAAAGTCTTAGTTCTAAATCGAGCATCTGCACTCTTAATTGATAATTAAATTAGAAAATTTTCTAAAGGGGCTCAAATACTCTTGAGGCTCGAGGATTGAAATTTTCAGGGCGTTACACTCAGGGGGAACCCACGGTGCTTAGGGAGATTCCAAAGTGCTCAAGAAGAATCCACGGTGTTAGGGGGAATCTATAGTGCTCAGGGGGAATCCACAATGCTCAGGGGGATTTTATGGTGCCAGGGGGAATCCATGGTGTTAAGGGGGATTTCACACTGCTCAGGGGGAACCCATAGTGCTCGGGGGGAACCACAGTTCTTAGGGGGAACCTACAGTGCTCGGGGGATTCCATAGTGCTCAGCGGGATTTCACAATACCAGGGGATTCCACAGTACTCAGGGAGATTCCACAATGCTCAGGGGGAATCCACAGTGCTCAGGGGAACCCACAGTGCTTAGGGGGATTCCACAGTGATCAGCGAGATTCCATGGTGCCAAGGGATTCTACAGTGCTCAGGGGGATTCCACAGTGCCCAGGGAATACAAAGTTTATAACGTAAGGTATTCAATCACCATTATTTTCTGAGGTGGGGCCCACATGAGCTTTGATGGCAAAGAAACATTATAGTGTGACTTAGTGTAACACAAATATCATGGTGGGCCTCATAGGGCAACCCCGCGGTTGGCCTCAATCCAACTATTCCCTATTATATGGTCCACTTGAGACTTGATTCGCCTCATGTATTTGAGGGGTCCACGGCCTAAAATGATTATATATATATATATATATATATATATATATATATATATATATATATATATATATATATATGGGCAGCATGGATAAAATAGATACATTGTGTTGGGTCTGGCCCATGTCTAGGCCTGTGTGGAGATCAATAGTGATTTTTATTGTCCCACTGCTTCTTGTGGTGGAGATCACCTAGTTGTTCTTGTCCACACCTGGGTGAGGCCATGCAGTAAAATGAGAGAGCAAATTGGATGGATGGTGTTCATAGCACACATATATCATGGTGGGATCCATATAGACATAATAAGGAACAAGAAAAGTTTTCATAGTGCATGTTTAACCCCCAGTTGTTTATTGTGCTACGGTCCACCTGATATTTGGATATGTACCATTTTTGGGCACATGGCCTAAAATAATCTGAAAAATTAGATGGCTAGCATAGATATCACGTACACACCAAGGTGGGTCTCACCCTATGAAATTGCGTCTATGGCTTACACTTGTAGACGCTAAGCATGCGAAAGTTTAGATGAGCTTATAGAATTATGATTAAGTCCTACGGGGGGGGGGGGGGGGGATTAGGACTGTTTAAGAATTCATTTCGAAAACATCTTGCCTAATTAAATTAATTAGCAATTATAAACTAATTGAGGAATAACACTTAGCTTCTAAGCTTAAGTGGGTCCAATAGTAAGGCTAGCATATGATAAACATATAAACGACCTAGCCTAAGCATGCATAGTGTGGACCCTCGCCGTTCCGGGCTCCCGGACTTTCTCCCTTCCCTTTTGGAAAAGAAAGAAGAGGGCTTTGTGCCACTGGCTTACCTCGTTCTCGAGAGCTTTGTTTGTTTGTCGTGTTAAGCTAGATGCGTTGAGATGAGTTTATGTAAGACCAGAGTCGCCACTAGCCAGTTACTTCGAATCTACAGTCGGCTAGACCCCGTAGAAACGTTAGAGAAGGGAATCCGAAGATTTCTTTTTTCTAAAATGACTCCTTTTGATCTGCGGCCAGAGATTCGAGGTAAGGGATCACGGTTACAGGGTGGGAAGAGGTTAAGCACCCCACACACTGCCCGTACCGGAGTACGGTCTCTACTTCACAGAATCGAACTAATACTTGAAAGTCTGTTTTAATCCTCGTATATTCTCATAGATGACATGATGCATGAATGCAGGTCTGAGCAGTAAGAGTTTCTGATGGGCAGGTTCCACTAACAGGCAAGCCCAGAGCATATGCTCGAACTGACAGGTGCTTTATGCAGTATGCATGTTGTGTGTTTGAATGATCAGAGTGCTTGCAGTGACTGATGCATGAATGCAGGTCTGAACAGTAAGAGTTTCTGATGGGCAGGTTCCACTAACAGGCAAGCCCAGAGCATACGCTCGAACTGACAAGTGCTTTATGCGAGATGCATGCTGTGTGTTTGAATAATCAAAGTGCTTGTAGTGAAGCAGGGGGGTTGGAAGAAAAGTAAATGTTGCACTTATGCTAGATGCGAATGAGATGATGTTGGTAAAGAATAGCTGAATGGATAGAGGTGTCGCAAGGTTTGCTTTGAGTGGCTGGATCAAGACTTGGATGGCTTGGGAGACTTAGACCAGAGTCATTCTGGGCTTGACCAGGGCTAGGCTCTTCTCACTCGGGCTTTCCTTGGTGGAAAAATGGGCTAAAAGAGGGATGGAAGTGGACTCAGAGCGACTGGATCGCACTCGGGCTAAAGGCCTGTTGAAATGAGAAAGGGAGGGGGGTATTTATAGCAGCAGGCAGTGGCAGTTCTCGTAAATAAGTTTGGGCGGCACCCAGGGGGTCACCCGTACGGACGCTTCTCGGGATCCAGCGGATAGTACGGACATGCTTCGGGGCTGCTGCTTGGAACTCAGTGAGTTGACTCGGTGGGTTGACTCAGCGGGTTGACTCGGTGATTTGTCTCGGTGGGTTGATTCGGTGTTTTGACTCGGTGTTTTGACTCGGCGGGTTGACTCGGTGATTTGACTCAGCGGGTTGACTCAGTGAGTTTGACTTTTTTAGATTTTTTGATTGGTTTTTCTTAGGGGGGATTTTTCAAGTTGATGTTTAGGGGTGAGTTGGGCTATGGATTGGGGCTTACAAGGGTGAGTTTGGCTGAGTTTGGACATGAGATTTGGGGGTATGGTCCTCCATTCATTCAGCTATCTCTACCAACAGTGTAGCCGAAGGTGGGGTGTCTACACATAGATAATCAAATGATTTAACTAATCAAGAACTTAATATTTGCAACCTATGTAGACTATAAGAGATTGGATCATAAGGCTCAAGTCTACACAACTTGGTGAAAGTACATCTTATGTGTGAATGTGCTTAAATAGTGTCTAGTATACATTCCTATCAAACATTAATAATAAAGCAATTAAACATACAATGTTAAGATAACAATGTGCTCAAATCAATCACAAACACAAGCATATATAGTGGTTCGACTTTGGGTCTACTCCACTCCCAGTTTAAGTACTCATCCCTTGAGCACACCGACATTTACTAGGGAGTTTAAATCAGGTTCCTCACAACCTATGTGTTTCAAATTAGTCCCACCCTACTGGGGAGTTTGACATGGTTCCTCTCAATTTATGACAAAGATTTTACTGGTTTATCTCTTAACTAAGATATTTACGGGTTCCATCCAAGTTAGGAGTTTAACAAGGATCCTCCCTACCATTCAGTTCTAATCTAAGAAGCTAGCGTACTCTCCCATCGGAGGCTCTCCTTGGAGACTTGTTCGAGTTTATAGATCTAAACTCTCACACTTGATCCTCCACGAGAAATGAGTGCAACCAGACTCTCTATAATGACAACTTACTTGTCGGATTGAGCCCCTTGTTTAACGCCTTGTTGGGTTGTTTGATCTCTGCTCTCTCGTGCTTCAATCAGTTCCCCTTTGCTCCCCCGATCGTGTTGTCAATGCTTCAGTTCCATCGATTAATCACCTCGCATGTGGTGCTCTTGAGATGCCCAATGTGATAGGAGATGGTATAAATCCTCTACAACTAATAGGATTTGGTTGTCTAAAGGGATTCTACCTAATAGGATCTTTAGAGAGGTTTAGATGAAGAATCTAACTATGGTCAAGATGCCTAAACTTCTAAAGATCAAGAGAAAGCAAGTCCATTTTCACATGAGCTTTAAATGCTCCATCTTGTGATCAAATACAAGGAAGATGACTTTGAATGCTGAGGATTAGAGTCTAATGGTATGAGCAATTAAAGTGGCTTCTAATGCACTAATATCTCTCTCCTTGTCTCAAATATCGAGCCAAATCATTTTATAGACAAAGCTTCAATAGATAAAAAATAGTCGCCAATGGCTAGTAGCTGACTGATCCGAATCGGTTGGCCAAGGGTCCACGACCAGTCCTTTTTATAGACCAAACGGTCTACTTTAGGGTCAGGACAGGAGTTTGGTTGATGTCCCTGTCCTTTCTGGGTCGGTCACAACCGGTTGTCAAACCGGTTATATTAGGCTTGGCATCAGGCAATGCTTGTTGTCCCATTGTGGGGTCTGATTACCAGTCAGCCATGGGCACGGATCGGTCGGCAGCCCTATTTTGCTGATTGTTTGGAGTTGTATTTTACAGCAGCAAGGGCAACCTCTTTGGCCATTCTTTGGGTGATCTTTTCGGACACATAAGGCCAATCTAAGATGACTATAAGTATGCCTAATGGGTCAAGGTTATCTAGCGGTTTGGGTTTTGGTTTGGTTCAAGGTTCAAGGCTCACCAAGGTATCTCTTTTACCTGTTTCTTCTTCCTTAATGCAGCAGGTTCGCTTGAGTCTTCGGTCGTCGTCTTCTTTAAGGTCAACACTCACTGACCTACGTAATTAACAAATAAGGTTCACTATTATGTCGTAGAAAAGTATACTAACACTCTATTCACGCCCAAGAATGATGTTCGCCTCTCTGCTGAT
The DNA here is from genome assembly GCA_003013855.2 of Liriodendron chinense. Lineage (NCBI taxonomy): Eukaryota > Viridiplantae > Streptophyta > Magnoliopsida > Magnoliales > Magnoliaceae > Liriodendron > Liriodendron chinense. The sequence goes on from PVNU02002095.1 coordinate 46,491, forward strand.
AGGAATGAATATCACATACACATTAAGGGGGGCCCCATAGGGCTTTTGAATCAAGCTGATATTTGTGTGGTCTCTTTATACAAGTCTTTGTGACCATATCAATAGGATTGGATGACAAATAAACATCAAGGTGGGTCTGGAAAATTAGTTTCAATAGTGAACATCTTTGTCCCAATTGTTTGTTGTGGTATGGTCTACTTGAGATCTAGATTTGGCCCAAATGCGGATATAACATGGTGGGTCCCACGAGTGGACCACCCATCAACGCCCAAGAGGGCTTTTGTCTCTTCATGGTAGTGCGATGAGTAGTTGGTCGGGGCATTTTCGAGGTAGTTAGAGGGGCATTTTCGAGCAAAACTTTGCAATTTCTAGTGAAAAGGCGAAAAAAGATAAGCCTTACGAGAAATTGGACTTTTATTAAAAATAGCCACATCAAGGGGCTATTGTGGTACAAATCCCCTCTCCGGATGGTTCAAAAGCTAAGTGGGCCCACCATGGTGTTTGTGATCAATCTACGCCGTCTATCTGTTTTCCATATCATTTTAAGCTTTGACCCAAAAAATGAGGTGGATGCAATGCTCAAGTGGACCACACTAGACAGATACATTTAACGGTCCAAAAATTGACCCCATTAAAACTTTCCTAAGACTCACCTGCGATTTAGATCTGTGTCATTCTTTAAGCTCAAGACCTAAAACGGACTTGCAAAACCGATGGACAGCGTTGATCACTTGTATCCATAAAGGTGGTCCCATAAACTCTTTCGCATGCACATGGGGTGCAATTGTGAAAATAAATGGCATGAGGGTCAAAATAGACTTTTCAAGCATTAACAACATTTTCTATCTCTCATCGTTAGTCACAGTCAAGTCCAATAAGTGGGGTTTATTTATTTATTTATTTTTTTCGTTACTTTTAAAAGTCAGCTGCTGTTGATAATTGACCATATATTTTTTCAAAGGGAAGATGCTAGATGCGCACTCTTCGTAAAAGCCTTCGGAGAAACTTCCAGCACCGAAAGCTAGGTGGGGAAAAAAATAGCTAGGTAGATGCCTACTGTTGAAACCTCGCTACTGCCTTCCAGTATGATGTTTATATACTATCCCTACTTTTCATGAGTTCATTACCATTGGAATGAAATAAAAACATTAAAAAAAATAAAAACATAAGCCTAATTCAAAACTTTTGTAACTTCACAAATGTTTCAATGATGAACATCCAATCCTCACCGTTTCCGGTTTCTGGTCCACTTGAACTTTGCATCCACTTCATTTTTGAGCCATGTCTTAGAAGGAAGCAAAATGGATGAACAGGGTGGATTTCTCACAAACATCGGGATGGATTTCTCACAAACATCACGATGAGTCCCACCTAGTTTCTTCACAAGCATTCCGAGCATGTCGGAAGATAAAACGGTCTAGGAAGGTGATATTTGAATCATGGCCATCGATCTTACTTCCGGTGGAGTGGAAGGGGATTGTGTATTACCCCCATCAGGACTTGGAGAGGGAGGGGGTCCTATCAGGGGCTCTATGGGGTCCACTATGATATACTTGTTTTTATCTAAGCCGTCCATCCATTTTAAAAGGTCATTTTAGGAAATGAGCCCAAAAAGAAGTTAGAGTGAAGGTTCAAGTGGACCACACAACAGTGAGAAGTGATGATAATGATCCCACCATTGAAACCTTCCTAGGGCCCACCATAATGCTTATTTGCTATCAAACCCATTCATAAAGAGACAGAGATCTGGATGAAGGGAAAACATAAATATCAGTTTGATTCAAAACTTCTATAGCCTCGAAGAGGTTTTCATCGACATGAATTCTATCCTCACTGTTTCCTATGGTTGGTCCCCTTGAGCATTCAATGTGACTCCTTTTCGAACATATGCAATAAAATGATCCTTAAAAATGGATGGACGGCCCGGATAAAACACATATATCATGGTTGGCCCCACAGACTCCCTGACAGTAAAGTCGGTCTCTAGTTACGTTCGACGGATGCGGATTGCCTGTGAAAGCCTTTCGCATGCATCTCCTGCACTCGGAAGCTAGGTGGGGTCCACTGTGATTTTTGTGAGAAATTTACGCTCTGTCCAACCATTTTGTGAGGAATTCGGATCCTCTGTAGAAACTGAGCAGGTAACCTCTGCTTCTGCTGCTGCTGTGATTGGTCCAACTCATCCTGATTGTGTCATAGCAGCTTAGCTCTGACACAGTTAGACTGAGTTGGACCATTCAGAGAAGTGACGAATATGGTTTCTCTGCTTGGTTTCAACAGAGGATCCGGACTCTTTTGTGAGATCATTTTAGGCGTTGAGACAAAAAATGAATCCTCAAGTGTGCCGCACTGAAGCAAAAGGTGGATAGGGAAATTCATACCATTGAAACCTCTATGAGTCCACAGTGATGTTTATATGCCATCCATACCGCTCATAATGCCATTCCTATTGAGATGAATTGAAAACAAAAATATTATCCTAATTGGAAACTTCTGTGGACCCATGAATATTTCAACTGTGGAACCCATAAATATTTCAACTGTGTAGGTTCAATTGTCATGTTTTTGACCCACCTGAGTCTTTTATCCTGTTCATTTTTTCTCATTAACGCCTAAAATGATCTCCCAAAACGGTTGGATGGCGTGGATTTCTCACAAACATCACAGTAGGCCTCACCTAGATTCTGAGCGCAGGAGATGCGTGCGAAAGGCCTTCGCACGCAATCCGCGTCCCGTCCTGCCGGGGGTAGTATCCAATCCCCTTCGCACGCAATCCGCGTCCCGTCCTGTCGGGGCTAGTGTCCAATCCCCGCCGCCCGCATGGGAAATGGTTGAAAATAAACATGGATGTCGACCGCTTTTTCAAAAGCGCAGCGGATTGCGAGTAACTCCGCACGCTTACGCTAAGCCTGTGGAGTAAACTCTATGAGGCCCACCGTGATTTACGTATTTTATCCACTCCGTCTATCCATCTTAACATAAAATTTTAGGTATGATGCTAAAAAATGAAGCATATCAAAATCTAAATTGGACCACACCACAGGAAAAGTATGAACTGAATGTCTACCATTGAAAAAATTTCAGAGGAAGTTTTTGATCAAGCTGATATCTGTGTTTTTCCTTCATTCATATCCATGTGTTCTTATGAACAGGTTGGATGACAAATAAACATCACTGTAGGGCCTGGAAAGGATTCAAGTGTGGAAATCATTATTCCACTGTTTCGTGGGATGGTCCACTTGAGATTTGGATATGCTTAAATTTTGGGCTCAACTCCGCTGGAAAAACATATGGACGGAATATATAAAAGCACATACATTGTAAGTGTGGGCCCAACAAACTTCCGCACGATAAGAGCGTGCGGAGCGCAATCCGACTCTTTTCAAAAGGTTTGGGGGCAGACAAAAGTAGTGTACTGTCATGGTTATTTGTGGAGGCGGATTCCCTGCGAAAGTCGCGCTGGGAACCTAGGTAGGGCTCACCTTTATGTGTTTTTATTTTATTTATTTTTTTTTTTTTTTTGAGAATTTCACCCGCCCATCTTCTCTTTGAAGTGGATCCAAGACTCAACGCAAAGGTAAGATCCGAGACTCACTGCAGAGGCGGGTAGCAAAATTCGGAAGCGGATTGCGTACTAAGCTTGCGGAGTAAACTCTGTGGGGCCCACAGTGATTTACTTATTTTATCCACTCCGTCCATCCATCTTAATGGAAAATTTTAGGTATGGTGCCAAGAAATCAAGCATATCAAAATCTAAAGTGGACCACACCACAAGAAATGTGTGCACTGAATGTCTACCATTGAAAAATTCTTGGAGGACACAGAAGTTTTGGATCAAGCTGATATTTGTGTTTTCCCTTCATCCATATCCATGTGATCTTATGAACAGGTTGGATGACAAATAAACATCACTGTAGGGCCTGGGAAGGTTTCAACAGTGGAAATCATTATTCCCACTGTTTCCCGTGGCATGGTCCACCTGAGATTTGGATATGCTTAAATTTTAGGTTCAACAACTAAAATGAGCAGGAAAAACATATGGACGGAATAGATAAATCACATACATTCTAGGTTGGCCCAACTAAGTTTACTCCACACGGTAAGCGTGCCGAGTTACTATGTTTATAGGCCGTCAATACAGTCCATAACGTTATTCCTACTGAGATGAGGTGAAAACACAAATACTAGCCTGATTTAAAACTTACGCAACCCCATGAATATTTCAACTATAGGCATTCAATCCTCACATTTTTGGCCCACTTGGGTCTTGGATCTGGATCATTTTTGGTATCAAGACCTAAAATGATATCAAAAAGGGGATGGACGGGGTGGATTTATTAAAACAATGATGGTGGACCTACCTAGGTTCCAGCGCAAGAACTTCCTGCACGAGACTTTTGCAGGGAATCCCGTCCGTTATTTGTCAGAAATAAAGCAGACTGCAAGTCATGTACAATTACATATGCCACATGCGTCATTTGACAATGTACCCATTAGATCTTTTACTTGGGCTGGTAGGGCTGAAAAAAGGCTGGACTCGGGCAAAGCGGCCTGCTATTTACCAACGTATTAATGGCCAAATGTTGGAACCATGTCACATTTACCATTAAAAAACAAAAGATGAAACATTAGTTGCCAGGTCTACTGTGCGCGTCATCCTCAACATCCATCTGGTTGATCACCGCATCGTCACCATCCAAATAAAAACATTAGCCTGATCCAAAAACTCATGTGGCCCCACATAAGTTTATACCTAATCTACCACATCGGATATAGAGACTTAAAATGATGCAACATTGTAGTGAAATCTCAACAAGATATAAATGAAAGATCTCTTCAGCTGCCTCGGATATAGTGACTTAAAATGATATGATGCGATGAAACCCTTGGAGCTTAAACTGCTATGTTTAAAAATAACAGGTGATGTAGGAATCAGAAGAAAGATATGATGCGACGAAACCCTTGGAGCTTAAACCATAAATAATTTCTATTCATGAATTTGTAGTATATGTATATCATATTTCAAATTGTAACAATGTCCCCTTTGGGGTGGACAAACCTGAATGCTGTACTTGGATGATTCGTTTCAGCTTGCACTTGGATGATTTTGTTTCCTGATATGTAGTTTATCTTACCTTGTGACACATACCACATACTATGTGGAATAATTGTGAATGAGTTAGATTCCATGAAATGTGAATTTGATAAATTTAGTTAACACTCAAAATATCAGGACACGAGTACCATACTCAAGCCTCGAGATTCAGGGTGCTACATTTAGGGTCTTATGGATTGATTAAATGAAATCTATAGTTCATCTTGAATTGAATTATCAATCTAGTGTGTTCAAGTGAGGATTTCTTCTGACCAGAAATTATTGACTAATGGACTGTGGATCTGATGATTTAAGTCTGGATTTTCACATTGTATAAATTGATTTTATTATAACTAAGTGCCCCAAGAAGTTTTGTTGAATTTAAATTCTTTATAAATAATTTTTTTTCCATATAAATATTTCAAGTTTTTAAATTTGAGTGATGTGTGTTCACCTACAATATATCTATTTAATAAAAAAAAAATTATTTGGTAATACCTAAGGACATCCAATACCCTGAGTATTGGAAGGTCAGGGTGTTACAGCAATATAAACTGGTTGTCCTAGTCTAAGATAAAGTAAGATAAGATTAAAAATTGATAGGTATCATTACGTTTTATATTTGATTTATATTGGATTGGTGAAGGCCTGAAGTTATTCAATCTTTCTCTTATTTATAGGATTTTTAGGCGATATTTGAAGAGAGATCTTTATAGTCATTCTTCACATCTGTTGATATAGAACTAATTGTTTGAGCCTGAAGATAGTTGTGGTCTTTCAAACAATGCCACGTATGCTAGTCAGTTTTCTTGGGTTGGTAATTAGTTACATGCATGTCATGCTCTTATTACGTGGATGAGAGTCTCTCTTAAGATGCCACATGTTAGTGATAGCTATCCCTTTCTCCGTGCAAACATGTGTAGTATGTCATGAAACTCAGCTAAATTTGTGTTGTTGTTACTTCACTCCTTAATTACTTTCATTCGTAAGGGGTTCAATGAATTACTAAGATACATTGGCTAAATCTATCACTTGTCACAATCTAGACTTATTATTTTTAGGCTATTTATAACTTTACAGATTCTGTTCATATTTGGCCATCAAGGCAGCTGAAGAAATCTTTCATTTATATCTTATTAAGATTTCACTACAATGTTGCATCAACCCCAACAGGATGAACATCCCAAAAGGAAGATATTCCGAAATTCAGGTGGGCAGCTCCATTTGTTTTTAGAGGTTTAAGGCTTGATTTTGAATAGTGTGACCACCCAAGTTTGCAGATTGGACTGATTTTTGGGTGCATAGAACATGAGAAGGCTCACATTATGGAAGAATTGGATGTAATGCACACACTTCAGCGGGCCCCATTTTTGGGTGGTAGAACATGAGAAGGCTCACATTATGGAAGAATTGGATGTCATGCACACATTCCAGTGGACCCCACAAATTGTGTTTTCTGTTAAGCTTAAAGTACGAAGCTTTTTCTGTGGATCTACACTTATGCATAGCAAACTCGACCGTATGATGCCTATTGTTGTGGGTGGCCGTAGTTGAATGCCTACGGAAGCCAACATCCATGCTGCCTAAATTCGGCTTGCAATTGGATGGTTGAGGAGAAGAACAAGGCATGGCTTGTTTTCACTATCTATTTGCTAACCACAGATCCGATTATAGGGTCGCAACGAGGGCTGTCAAAGGACCGGGCGGCCTCATTGCAATTACGATCGCACCGACTGCTACGATCCTGACTGTTCATTCTGTGGCTGGCTTGCAGTTGGATGGTTAAGAAGAAGACAAGCTATGTTTAATTTTGTTTTAACTATCCATTTGTAAACCATTGGATGTTTTGCACGAGCTATAACCTAATAGAGACGTTACAAAGAAAAAAAACCAATCTTTAGCGCTTTACCATTTTCACCGAAATTTAGCATATCCACAATTTGGGGGATTGGCCCAAACCCAGCCCATTTTACTAAACGGGCCAAGAATTCTTGCACACAGCCGACCCATGACCCAAACCCACTTGAAAATTCATCAGACCCAACCCATTAAATTGTAAATGGGTTGCCCTCAACTGACCTGACCCCACCTTACAAAAAAAAATAATAATAAATAAAATTATATATACTGTTCTTCTTTCTTTTGTCTTGGATTTTAGGTTGAGTGTTGGGTTGAGCCATCTCGCCCAACCAATTGATAACCCTATGGTGGTCGGGTAGGGTTATCCAAGCTTGACGCATTTACTTACAATACCAGATTTCTAGCCCGAGCCTGACCCACTACCAATTTATGTTGGCCTGAACCCACCTCAAAAGCAGGTAGGAAAGGTTGACCTGACCCATTGCCACCCCTTATTCTATTTCATCCTTGCTTTAGATCATGATTAAAGTAGCCCCATACCCTCCGCATCAGATTCGTCTCACTAAGCATATCTTTGATCTTCTGCATAATCACAACTCTAGAAGTTTTAGGAAATTAAACATGCCAAAATTTGTTATTAATGGGAAGAAAACACAGATTACTGACACAAATCAATATGGAGAGTGGGACCCCTTCCAAAATCGAAAATTAAGCTCAATCCAATTCCGCTATGTATGAGCACCTGGACGGCTGGACCTGCGAGCACCCGATGCACCTGACCTAATTTTAACAGGTCCAGGTCACATTATTGGACCCATTAAAAAATCAGGTCAGGTTTGGTATCACCCTTTGGAACCTGGTAAAAATCAGGTCTAGTCAGGTTCAGATCAGGCCATGAGATAGACCCCGTTAAAGTTGGGTTAGCTCCGTTCTGATGGGGTCCAGTTAGTTTTAATAGTAAAATTATATGTTATTTAATATATAGGAAATAAGGTTCCCAAGCCATGCACATGTAAGAGAACCTGTATACACACCATGAGCATCTGAAAGTGGTATGTGCGTGAGATCTAATCCATCCATCAGGTGGGCCTAACCATTTAAATGCTCTCTTTTTTTTTGTCCCAAATCCAGCTCAAAACCTCAATCCAAAGACCCGTCGGGTACCCAAAACCAATTGGATATGGGTACAGGTCTTCAAGATCTAGATCTAGCCCCGAAAGGAGCTGAACCTGGTTAGCCTGGGTGTGGGTACTATAGGACCTGACCCAAAACTGACCTGCTGACGGCCCAAAATCCAAGCAACAAATAAAACATTTCAACGCCAATAATCCACATGAACAGAGAAAAGGCCAAAGAAAAACAAATGGCTAGGATCTTCCATTAAGGAGCCAGCTGAGCATTTGCAAGCAAATATAGGATCCATCATAATAACCATAGGTATCCTTGAACCATGGGCCCCGATTGTGCAAAATGAAAATCCAAGCGCACGGCAAACTCTTAGTCATGTAGCTACCTAAAAGAGGAAAAGAAATTGTTTCTAATTTCAATGTTTAACGAGCACGTTACATGCAGACAGGCATACAAGAAAATAAATCGAACATTACATAAATTGTTTGTGTAATTTGAAGTGGAGAACATATCAAAATGAATATTAGCACAATGTACCATATGAAATGATTGGTTGCAAAAGATTCAAACATTCACAAGCAATAATTAGAATCTATCATCCAAACAAAACATCTCATCATCGTTGAATCACCATTTCCACCATGCTCCACTTCCATCTATGGTCATCACAATATCTCCTAGGAGCAAAAAATAAGTCTGGAAATCAAATTTGTGATTAAAACATGAAAATTACATGCAAGAATTTGTTTGCTTAAATCTATAAAAGTAGTCAAAACAAATAGCTACTTCAAGGGGTCGTTTGGATGCCTGTAACTTTTCAAGTTGTAAGCAAGTTACCTGAAAGTGAAATTTCCTATCCAAACACCACCTGTGAGTTACCTGTAAACCCTTTACAACTAATAAAACTTGCAGGCATCCTTAAGACTAATTTTGGAGAAAACAGGAGGAAGTGATAAGTTCCTAGTGCATTGGGTTGAAGTATCCTGATACCTGTTACAAGTGGGGCTGGTAGTTGTAAGATACAAACTTTAATTTGATAAGCTGTGCCATAGATGGAAGATGCTCCAAAAACCTAACAGAGTGGAGCTCCTAATCTGTCAGTCGATGTCTGATTAGGAAAAGAATATAAATATCAATTTTCTCGGAAAAAGATGGCCAAAGATTGGATTGCAAGGAACACCAAATTCGATTTGGTTGTGTCATAATAAGAAGAGAACTTGTAAAGTTGAAGAAACATTACTAACACAATCCAATTATGGGCTTCAAAGCATGGATTGACTGCAAACAAATCCAAACATATTTGCTCCTCTAAGAGTTCTCTATTGACGACAAAAATTACACTGCTGCAGTTAAAGAGTTGCACATCCTGTAAAGGCAAATATCATGCAGGACCAAACAAATCCGTACCATGGCATATTAGGGAAACCTAAAACAGATGTTTGCAATGCCCACATGGATTGGAGCCGTGCCCATTCCCATGCCAATATGGAAGGTGTGTGTTAGATCCCTACTTTCCATAATTCCATTAGATGAGCTGGATTGATTGGATTTTCTTGTGCAAAACTCAGGCAGTTTTGCTTCTCGGGTTGGGGACAATTACAAAAGAAATGGATGGCGATTACAATTCTTTTTCTGGACATCCATTTGCTTTAATTGTACACAGTGGTCCACTTGATGTAAAGCTCTTACCTCAAACCCTTATGCCATTTTGGCAAATGTGGCTGGCAAGCCTCCACACACGTGTGGTCTTACCTAACCTCACCCGAAACTGATGCCTTGGGTCCAAGAATCAGGTCAGTCACAAATCTGACGACCCAAACATGCAAAAGGAATGGACAGTCAGCATTTAATGTACATGTGTGGCCCATCAGATGAGGGGACCGACCTGAATTTTACACAAGGCAAGCCATATAGTGACTTGCACCTGATGACAAGATTTGATCATGAATCCATGTAAGCATTGTGGACCCCTGAGTCTACACTCTTAATAGTTGCTTCCACTTCGAAAAGCAACTTGCATCCAAATATAAATACACCAATACAAGTCAAAACATTATGGAAACTCTTTGTTACATTGAAGAACTGAAGATCGGTAGGAAAAACAAAAAAAACATCCTCATGCTACACTTTGAAAACATCATCCAAATATCTCATGCTATTCATAAATGAGGAAGCCAGAATAGGAACCATAAAAGAGGACAAACATTCACTGGATTTCTCCTCAAATCGAGTTATTAATTCCCTTTCCACAATCACACAATAACCTTGTTTAAAAATTAAAAAACATGAACAAACCAAGTCTTATTATTTACCTTAGTCACTCAAAAACAAACACAATCAAAACTTATAATGCTGAAGACACGTGTAATATAAGCATTGATATTTAGAAGATAATCTTGGGCCACTTATGTAGGATCCACATCCTTGTTGTCCACTCCACTCCACATAATAGGCACCAGATACTGCAATACCAATAGATAAGACACATCAGAAATGAAAAAGAAACTGAAAAGAAGAAGATATAGGAGCTTTTCTCAGAGGAATTCTACATAGAAAGTGTGCAATTCTTTCACTTTCCTATCAAATTGGAGGCCAACTGAAGTAATTTCTTTTTAGATACAACAGAAACATGATACCGCTTGTCTTATAGAAGCATCTACCCAGCTTGTGAAGCCATATGATGTGCTTAAAACAGAGGAACTCCAAAATGGGTTTCGCTCCAAATAATTCCTAGGGTGTGGGACCCTTGTTTTTGTGATCCTTCCACACAGTGGACTCACCTAATTTTTGGGCAGTGGCATCAACAAGTGGGGACCCACTTGATAGACAGCTTGGATCTTGCACATCTTCCATCCATATTTGTGTTTTGTAAGGGAGGTGGGTTGCACAAGCTTGAGATTTTCCAACCTCAATGCATGTGTAAGCATTCAATATAAGGGAAAGTAGTGGTTGAGGTCCATTTCTTGGCTCAAACAACTACGCACAAGCCAAGCAAACATGGTTGCATATTTTGATGATCTGAACTATCCCTATGGAGAGCCCTTTTGTTAAAAGTAAGTTTGGTAATTGCATCCTTATAATCCGAATGGTGTCCCTTAAACATGGGTAAAAGCAAAATTGGTTAAAGTTTATCGAATCTATATGGTGTAAAAACACATAATGATGAAGTTTCAATGGTCAGACCAGTGCTGCTTTTATCCAATGGGGCATCAATGGTGTGGTCTTCCAACCATATAGCCATGTGGACCAATTCATCAATAGAGAAATAATGGGATCACAAGTGAGATCCACACAAATGTTCCTTTTTTGAGTGAATTCATCCAACAGTTGGCATGCATGACGTATAACAGGTATTATGCAATGCTCTGTCCAAAGCATTACAGAATACTATTTTGCTTTTCACTTTGTACAAGTGGGCCCATTGTTCAGTAACCCAAAATCCCGACATTGGGGCCCTCACTGTTAATGGTGCACCAAAAATATGAAAATGTGGCCCTACTTGTACAAACTGGAAAATAAGGACAGTAGTAGCATGGCTATAACGAAATTTAGAAGTTAAAATGGCTATGATTTTGTTGACAATATCTATAAAGATGAGAGATAAAAACAACAATAATTAAATCACACCTGCTTTTCTTTTGAGAGATCACCAATCTGTATGCACGAAACAAGGAAAGCTTGTCTTTGGTTGCTAGTCACAACAACACCATATCCACATCTTATTCATGTATGTTAGTGGAGGGTACTTGTTGAATCTTATGCCAATCATCTCCCTCTTCTCTCCAAGCCTCGCTTCAAATTGTTGAGGCATGTCCTGCAGCGTTAATTTTCAATGTAGGTTATCCAACCATACTGCCAAATGGGCCAACTCATGGATAGAGAAAAAACAAATAGACCCAAATGTGATCCACACAAAACATTCATTCTTGAGCCATTTCATCCAACAGTTAGCATGCATGACATACAGGAGGTATTACACAGTGGGTTTTTCAGCTTTTATAAGTAGGGTTATTGTTCAGTGACCTAAAATGCTGATATTATGGTCCATACACCAAGAATCTGAAAAAGGGGCACAACTTGTACAAACTGGAAAAAAAGGCATAGCAATGAAGAAACTTAGAATTTAAAATGGTACCATTATAGTAGAAGGTATTATAGGAAAGGAGAGATTAAATGAAAGAAGTAAATCTCACCTGCTTTGCTCTAGAGATATCTGGAATCTGTCTGCAACAAAGAATGGAAGCCCATCTTTGATCGCCAGTCGTGACAACAACAAGATTTCCACATCTAAATATTTATCTTCATAACCAGCTGCAGCATATTTCGATCAAAGGTGCTCCTCCCGCTATAATAGTTTGGGCATAAGGTGCTCGAGATTGCATTAGCTGGGACCTCTGTCCTTCTCTTTGTATGGGGCTTTTTCCATGCTCTTTCTAATTTTGAATGAATATTAGTTATCCAAAGATAAAATCTATGTCGATGGATTGTATGTGTTGAATCTTATGCCAGTCCTCTCCGTCGTCTTCTCGAAGCCTATCTGTGAAACTCCGTGACATGCGATGTATCTCCAATTTCCTGAGGGCAATCACATTCTGCAATCCTTCTGGAAGCATCTTCAATTGTCTGCATCGAGCAATATGTAAATATGAAAGACTCGGCATCGCTCCTTCCTCAACTCTCCACTCCTCTAAATCATCTAAGTATATAAGCTTCAAAGACTCTAGTCGAGGAAACCCTCGTGCAGAGCAGACCATTTCCTTCCCCAAGTATGAATAAAGATGCAATCTGAGAATCCGAAGGTTTGTTAGTTTCTCTAATTTACTCATTGGGTCTTGCTTTAAATAAGAACGTTCCAAGGTAAGCTTGGTGAGATTTGGTGAGAATTCATGAGACTCGGGTAACTTCCCTAACCTTCCATCCAAACACAGCTCACAAAGAAACAGCCGAAACAAAATTGGTGGAAATGGGTTTCGATTCTTACTTCTTAGAGTCAGAGACTGGAGGTGGACCAATTTGGTAATAGAGTACAACAATTCCTTTCTATGCCTACTTGAATCCACTCCCGTTATTCCTAGTTTCCTAAGATTAATCAGCTTTCCCAAGCAATTCTCTATCCAGTCACCTGCATCAATAGTTTTTAGAGTTTGTAGGTTGCTTGGAAAACTGAATTCGTTCACAGACCACTCCCCTTCACCTGTAAATTTCCCACATACGAGTACATGCCTTAGCTGTTGCATCTTCCAAATATCACTAGGTATGTCAATCGGAATATTACAAGGTACATGACTTGCATGTAGTATTTGCAAGTTGCATAGATTGGCTATCGACGTTGGCAGGCTTCTTTTTTTTCTAATGTGTGCCTCCACTCTTAAGTATCTCAAGTGGATAAGTGTACCTATTTCATTTGGAACCTCTTCTACCCTCATGTTATGTAGATGTAAAACCCTAAGCAATTGAAAGCGTCCCAAAACAAACTGTAGTTGATTCATTTGCTGCTCTTCCATGGGGCAGAACCAAATAATAGAACGAAGGTTTTCAGTGGAATCATACTCATAGGTGCCATGATGAATAGCAAGTCGACGTGCATTACATCGAGAATGAGAATTTGTGTTCCCAGTATTGATGGCAAGAAAATTTTCTTCCTTGGCTTTTGAGATCAAGAGATCTCGAAGAAGATCATGGATGCGGCAGCTTTTAACTGCCCCGACGGAACTTCTTTTCACTATCTGAATTAGGCTTCTTTGGATTAGCTCCTCTAGGCAATCTTCTGCGGCTTCCTCTAATGTTTCACCCCCCTCTTGAATGTACAAATCCTTCTGCAATCCACAACCAAATCAGCTCCTTGGCAGAGAACACCTTGTCTTCTGGATAAACTCCTAGATATAGAAAGCATGGCTTCAAGTGATAGGGTAGATCTTTATAACTTAAAGTTAATATTCTTGAGATTTCTGCATCGCTTTCGAGAAATTGCCAGCTAATCCTCCTCTGTACTTTCTTCCACTCACTTGGAAGCTTTGCTTTCCTTGATAGCAGGCCGGCAACTACAACAACTGCAAGAGGCAGACCATGGCACTTTGCCACAATCTGTCTTCCCAACTCCCTTAAATCTTGGGGGCAAGCTGCATCTTGTTCTAAAAATGTTTTCTTGCAAAATAATTCCCAACTCTCATCTTCACCTAAAAGTTGGAGCTCATGAGGATGGCTTCTGGCGTCTGCATGTGAAGCTACTTCTTTGTTGCGAGTGGTGAGCAGGAGTCGACTTCCATTATTCATGTCTGGAAAAGCAGCTGCTATAGCATTCCACGCTTCAGTGTTCCATATGTCATCTACCACTACAAAATATCTCCTATCCTTCGAATGCTCAAAAATACTCTCCTTCATCTGAGTGTTGTCCATTTCCTTTTTAGTGGAAATTGTAAAGCATCTCATAATGCTTTGCAAAAGATCCTTCACAACATATTCTTGAGATACATAAATCCATGCACAACAATTGAAATGCTTCTTAACAGTATCATGATTATAAACTTTCCTGGTGAGAGTAGACTTGCCAAGACCAGCCATTCCGACTACAGAAATCACGCATCGCCGCGACTCACCTTCGATCAACCGTGCCACCAAGGTTTTTATGTCTTCTTGGAAACCGACGATTTCTGTTTCTTCTAGTAGAGCAGAGGTTCGCCTCTGCTCCTGCAGACTCTCACCCATGGAACTGCTTCCTTCTCCACCTTCACTGAGATCTTTGATGCCATAAGTCAACCTTTTCCTAGAGATGTCAAGAAGTTCATTCTTTATCTCTTCGATCTCCTTGCCTAGCTGATGCCAATCCGTAATTTCATTACTAAAGGGATTGAACATCTTCTTGATGGAACCAAATCTTCCTCTTCTCTTTCCTTGTTCTATTTTAAGGGTGAAGTTGTCGATGACATCCTCTGCTTTGTAAGAAATGTCTCTTACATCAGCCACCCATTCCTTCACAGTAGCATCATTTTGTTTTGTCTCTGCATCTTTAAGAAGGCGCGCATCATCCTCAATTCTGCTTCGAGCCAGACGACCTGACCACGCACTTCGTGGAGGAAGACTCCTTCATCGACAAGGAGCTCTCCAAGTTTTTCTATGACAAAGGAAACAACAGCCTCAGCAATCATCTTTGCCTCTCTTCTTCTCACAAGCAAATGCACTTACCTTGTTCAAAACTTAGAAATGCAGAATGAAAGCTGCCAACCTCTTAGTCCTCCATTGACTTTTCTTCCTTTTTTTTTAAGAGAGGAAGATGGTACGGTCAGCACCGTGATCTATTACGCGCTGTAAACCACCATCATGTGTACCTCATGGGGCCACATCCAAACATGATCATGTGGCCAGAACCGTCCATATTAAGAATGCTCTTGCGGATGGGTTACCATCAGATATTTATCCTGAACATACTAGTCTGACCCCTCAATGCATTTAGTTCAATTTGAACGGTTACAAATTTTTTGGTTTACATATACTCTTGCAAATGGATGGCGAAGATAGTCTTTCCGCAGAGCTACTGTACATTGTAACACCTCAAGATTTCGGCTCCCGTGTACATCACGACGGCCGAATTCCCAAGGTTATTTGGAATGTGTGAGGGTTATACCCCTTACATAATTTTCACACAAACCTGCACATTTCATACTATTTGGAAAATCATGAGCAAGCCGGTGAAACCAAACTTATATATTATTTCATTAACTAAACTAAATCATCAAACCATATAACCATCATTCAATAAAACACCATGTTCATAACTACGTCCTCCCATTGGGACTTATTACAATTTCAAATACTAAATAAATGCTAGAACTATGAATGATTATGCGGTCTCGTCTTCCACCATCTGCTCCCACAAGCCATCATAATCGTCTCCTTGAGGCTCGGGCTCCTGAGGATCGTTACCTACATGTTCTAAATTATTTCCATAAAACACCGTCAAAAGCGGTATAGTGAAGAACTACTTTAAGGTTAGAAATAATAATCGCATAAAAATCATAACAAAACATCCATTACTCTTTCTTAATGCAATGCATGATAATGCATGACCCAGCGTAGGAATCCTTAGACATGCCGCCAGGGGTTTTGGGACACGCAAGCCC
>PVNU02002096.1:0-62370 GCA_003013855.2 Liriodendron chinense
CCATATGCCGAAAAGATAAACAAAACCCTTCAATGGAATTGGTTAAGATCGTCCAATCAAACAAACTTTTGAGATTTGACCCATCCAACATGGTTAATGCTTGGGCTGGTTGAGTTGCAATCTCCTTTCATGCAAACATGGCTTGTAATGGACAATACATGCACATATTATCACATACAGCAGAGCACTGCAAATTGAGCTCAGGCAAGTAGGCATCCACACATTGAAAGATCCAGACCCATTTATTAGGAGCATCTATTGTTATGAACTATACCCAAAAACAAATTGGAAAAAAAGAAAGAATGAAAAGGCCAAGCAACTCATCCGTGGCCATAAACATAAGCCCCTCTTCTAACCATCCATTTCACCCATACCCTACCAAACCAATGGTCAGGGTCCCTATATGACCTGGTAGAGAAGTATAGTGTGTGTGAGTATTACGTATCAAATAAACCAACAGTCTGGATTTGATCTTCAAATGTTCACAGAGGAAATCAAGAGTAGCAAACTTAAGAACACAAATTGCAACATAAACTCTTAAAACGTCTCAAATCTCTCAATATCCATGTAGAAATTTGCTTGGTATAAGAGAACAAAAACAGTCCAGACAAACTAAAGATATCATACCAGATAGAGAGGATCTAGGCCTTAGAGGAGAGTGGCTCACTCAAAAAGGCCTGTCCTGGCTGTCGTCTGGCCAATGGCCCATGGCAACCTAGCAGCTTTGCATTGACTCCATCAGGAGCAATCCTATTCTCTTCCTTCCACTTGATGTAATCAGTTCGGCTGAATTTCGTGAAGCCCCACTTCCTACTCACAATGATCTTCTGCCTGCCTGGAAACTTGAACTTTGCCCTCCTCAATGCTTCCTGAGCGTTCGCCCCATTGTTATCCTTGCAACGGACAGACAGCAACACCTGCCCAATGCTCACCCTTGCGCATGTCCCTTGAGGCTTCCCAAAGGCGCCCCGCATGCCTGTCTGGAGCCTATCGGCTCCAGCACACGAGAGCATCTTGTTGATACGCAGGACATGGAACGGGTGAACCCTCACGCGGAGGTGGAATGCGTCCTTACCAGCAAACTTGGTCATATACTTGTTGCATGCAATCCGGGCAGCCTCAAGAGCTTCACTAGACACGTTCTCTTTCTCCCAGCTGACGAGATGGACACAGAAGGGGAACTCATCCACACCCTTCCTTTTCATGCCCACATCATATATCCTGATCTTGGGATCAGGGACACCACGGCAGTATCTTGATTTTGGGTAGGGTTTGTTCTTGATTTGACGGTAGCAACGAGCCGGCCTTCGACCCATGATGCTTCCCTGTTAACGAAAACAAACAAAGGGAAAAAAACAAGAAAAAGAAATCATTAGGTGCATTCACTACACTGATGCCATTGATTGGGGACTTTTCCGAGTCAAGTTTGATCTGTTCCAGTGCCACAAGTCACACCCTAACATCACCAAGCCAGCCTGACTTGGACAAATCATCGCCCGAGTCATCAAGTCCCAAATCAAATGAGAAAACCATGCTGCATGAAAAATGTTACCTTGTAACATGACTAGGTTTTATGGTGATTAAAAGCAAAAAGAACAAACTCCCTCAGAACTATTCTTGGATTTCAACAACTATATTCAGACAAGGCTGAAACTATTGTTAATGTTCAATCACTGGGAGAAACAATTGTGCAAAATCATGATGAAAATCTTGAAAAGGCTATGCTTCAAAAGATATCTTGGTATCTTTTCCTCCAAGCATGTGAAGGCTGGTGGGCCCAACAGATGACAACTCAGCAAGAACTTGTGGTCTTGTGGACTCCATGTCAAAATCTAGGATGAAGAAAATGTACTGAGATTTGTTTTCTTTACCACACAATACAGCCACTTAACAGATTATAGTGGCAAGGACAAACCAAAAACCAAAACTATTTTTAAAAACATGTCCACAGCCACAGAAATTAAGACGACCAAAAATAAGATAAGAAATGCATTGACAATCAGTGTACGAATATATTCAAAACCATCATGGAAAACTCGCCAAATTTATGAGCTTCGACTCGGCCAAGTTGATGAAAATAAAAAAGAATAAGCTGAGAATGGAATGTGAAGATCGAATGACAGAATGAAACATTTGTAGAGGTACTGTGTTAAAACTCAAGAAAACACAGGACTGAACATGGTCTTACAAGAACCAATGCTGGTCCACAATGCTTCCATTTGAAAAGCATCAGAATGTAGCCTTTGCTCTAATCATTTCACATATCAATTTCAGAAGATATCAGATGAAATTTCACATAACCAATGCAAACAGCTGCACAAATATCCCTCAGCATTTGAGAATTCATCAATGGAGATCAGTCCACTACTTTTATCATGCATAGCATTCTTCATGGGGATACAGCAGGCCATGTCACAACAACTAAAAAAGGAAAACAAATAGATAAAACATAAATTATTCTAGAGGCAGAAAAATGTGTCACATCAAAAGATCATTAGTCTCTTCAGTTCAGGTCTCCATAATTTTCCTCATGGATTATCTCGGAAAAACGAAAGTTTTTAATTAATCATCATCAGAGACGATCTTCAATGCTTATTGAGTATTGGACTGAAAACCATCCAATGACCAACAAAAATTCAGTCACTTCCAATTCAAATACTCAATGACCAACAAAAATTCAGTCACTTCCAATTCAAATACTTTGCGAAAAAAAAGAAGAAAAAAAGACAACATAAGGTATTTACGGAAAAAGAATACTTCCAACTGGATAATCAGATGAGTTTCAATTTTTTTTAAGGCCTTGCCCTCAATTAGAGGGGGCCCTTCCAGAAATTCTCAATGGTGCAGGGGCAGACCCGCGCCTAATAGGGGTATTGGAAATAGTTACCAACAAGCAATTGACACACTACAGTTACAACGTCACAGTTAACAACCTCATTAGCTGTTACAACGTCACAGTTAACAACCTCATTAGCTGTGTCATTGCCCCAAGTGCAAAAATGCTAGATTAACTCGGATTTGGAACCTCATCTAAAACTTGAAACTACTGCATGCATTGTCACTAACAATTTCTTGAACTTTAAGAATCATGATCGAGCATTTCTAAGCATAGACAAGAAAACACATGATCGAATCATCACAAGGAAAAAAAAAGACCCTGTGAAAAAAATCCCACATGGAACGACAGCAAATAAACATTGAGATCACACTATAAATCCAAAGAAGTTAAAACACATAACTCAAAAGAAAAGGACCCGAAAGGGCAACCCGACAGGGGGGGGGGGGGGGGGGGGGGGGGGGGGGAGCTAAAACTAAAAAGAAGTCCCTTCTTTTTAACTCAAAAAAATGTCCCTTCAGTTCAGGTCTCCAGAAAGTTCCGCATGGATTATCTCAGAAGAACGAAAGTTTTCTTTGAATCATCCCTAGGGACAAACAAGGCTTTCACTAATGAAAAAGGTTCTCATTAGTGACCACACCATCATAATGTTCTTTTTCCAATTATAACAGGTCATACCGGCAACTTTTTTCTCAATATTTTACTGAGCCATAATAACGAACTTAAAGGCAAGAAAAATAAAACAAATATGAAAGTGAAAAAAAAGAGCCATTGCAACACCCATTACAATCTCTATAATAATGTCATAGTATTTATCTAGGCATTTCCTTCTAAATTTTTGGCCCTGTTTAGTAGATGCCTAAAAATGAGCTCATCTCGTTTTAGTTGGTAGTAATTAACTCAAAAAAAAAAAAAAAAGTCCCTTCAGTTCAGGTCTCCAGAAAGTTCCGCATGGATTATCTCAGAAGAACGAAAGTTTTATTTGAATCATCCCCAGGGACAAACAAGGCTTTCACTAATGAAAAAGGTTCTCATTAGTGACCACACCATCATAATGTTCTTTTTCCAATTATAACAGCTCATACCGGCAACTTTTTTCTCAATATTTTACGGAGCCATCATAACGAATTTAAAGGCAAGAAAAATAAAACAAATATGAAAGTAAAAAAAAAAAAAAAAAAAGGAACCATTGCGACACCCATTACAATCTCTATAATAATGTCATAGTATTTTTCTAGGCATTTCCTTCTAAATTTTTGGCCCTGTTTAGCAGATGCCTAAAAATGAGCTCATCTCGTTTTAGTCAGTAGTAATTATGTACTAGAGCCTTGATATTTACTACATAATGAGTTTATTGTAACAATAATTATGTGTTTAATCTCTAATAGATTATTTCATTAACTAAAATGTGACTGAACTCATTTTTAGGTGTCTAACAAACAGGATCTTAGTCATCTGTGAAGATGCCGATTCTCTGCATGAGCTTTTACCAAAAAGCATGGAATGATCAGCTCCACTGGATCCACATCCACCAATTCAACATGACCATGCTGCGAGTGCTTCAGGTCCAGCACTTGGAGATTATGGACGATGTCCAAGAGTAGAGGGAGGCCTATGCCCCCGAGGACTCTGCTACTCTGGACGAGCTCATATCCTTCCTGGATTCACAGATTTCAGACTACCAGGCTTACCAAACACTCACACTGTAACAATGTCACAGTGGACTTTATAGGAGTGAGTACTACTTCTACAGTCGGCCATTAGTTGAGGAACTTAATATGATAAGATCCATTACAGTTATAACTTCTTTTAATTGAACAGCAACAAAATCACCAACATCTGTTCATTTCAGCCATAAGATTTTTACAAGGTTCCCATTATGGTGTGCCATAAAGACCATTAAATAAAGGCAACGGTGGCATCCGTTACATGTTACAGGGTCGTAACAGCCATAACAGCCTTTATGGAAAACATGACCCATAACCACCGTTAATGGCCCATTATACCCCTGTAAAGGCTGTAACTACCCCATAACGGTCTATTACAGGGCAGATACAGGTTTTAAAAAAAAAATCAACATTACTAGGCAGAAATAGGGTTTTTGAGTTTTTTTCAATAAAAAGGAGAGAATAACAGTCATAACAGGGGCTGTAACAGCCATTACGACCTGCATTGTAAAAGTAACGGCGGTGGTCATTATGCCCACTGTTACCATTACGGAATACGTTGGTTCCCATAAAGAAAGATGACAATTTCCGCTCAAAAAATACACAAAATCATCTCATTTTCTGTACAAAAAGGGGGAAGAGAAGGCAGAAAGGAAAACAGATAATTCAGAATCATGGAAAATCAAGTCTCTTCAGTTCAGGTCTCCATAAACTTTCCGCATTGGATGTCCTTGGAAGAACGAAAGTTTTATATTTGATCATCCTCAGAGACAACAGACTATCTAACCAAAGGATAGCTCCCATGATTGTCCATCCTCCCAAACCATCCAATTTGTGGGTAGCATCTTAGACGGAGCATAGCTTCAAAATCACACTGATCAAGAGATTTTAACCATCCAATTGATGGCTATCAAATGGGTAGTAAAGCAGTGCATGGTCCAAATTTGTAGTCAAAATTAGATTGTTATAATTGTTTCTCAGTATAACTGGTGTTATGCTCCATCCACAAATGGATCAGTAATTTGGACAGTCTGGATTGCCATATAACTATGCTGTGTGTAAGGCTCAAGTGTATCCACCAATTGCATATGAGTCAAAACCCTCACTAGACATTAGAAAAAACTACAGATGGCAATCCGCATTCAAAAAATTGACAACTTTTTCAACAAAAATTGGTGGACACATAAACAGCACAATATGATAAATAATTGCTTGAGCTGTTTTTTTTTTTTTAACGATAATTTGTACAGGATGATGAGAATTTTAGTTTGTACAGGTGGCGTCCATGGTTCAGTGATCCAAACCATTGGTATCATGAGACACGCTGTGAATGGTCCATGCACCAAAACCTTCTATACGGAAAGTTCCTAACCCTTCAATTGAAAGGTTAAGGAGAATGAACCCGTATTCAACCAAAACAGGCCAAATATATAACTGCTGGATTGTCTGGTGCAGGGATCATCTACAGCAAGGCTTGTTATATGAATGACTTTGGATCACTGAAACATGAGCTACAAATGTACAATCTCGAATTCCAAAGCATACTGCAGAAAAACTGCCGAAGCATTTGCATGATACCTCCCAAACAGCATCATAAGTATAGCACACAGCTCTACAGCTGGGCCCACTTTCACATGATCCAGCCCATTCATCTGGTGAGGTGAATGGATCAACACCCTTATCTCAAAATATATCCCACATATTAGACAGAGTTTTCTCACTGAACATGAGCAGGTCAATCAATCATCCATTTACAGGCTCATCCAATCTGTCCAACTCTTGGGATCCACAAGATGAACAGTTTGCACCACCGAAACATGGCCTGCACCTGAACAGTTTCTGAGCCAAATAAAACATGGCATTTTGTTGGGTCATGCATATCATCTAAACAGCGGTGGAGATCTTAAGATCTAAAATTTTCAGACGAGGAATTATACAGCATTCAATCTTTCAGTTTCTATAAGTGGGGCCCATTGTTCAGTGATCCAACCATTGACATCATGGGTGCCACTTATGATTCATGCAGCAAAAACCTACCTGATGGACAAACCCCATAACTAGGACATTCATATCCAGAGGATTTTTGGTGTGATACAGCCATCCCCATGGCTAGGCAGGGACGCGAATTTCCTACAACACTAGTTAAAGGGATCTGATGTGACAAAAAGCTCTGTGGAGCCTATGTTATATTCAATCTGTCCATCCATTCCACCAACTCATGTGAGCTCAAGAATCAGGCGGATTCAAAGCCCCAAGTGGACCACACCACGAGAAACAGGGGAGATTGAACGCCCACCATTGATACCTTCTTAGGGCCCACAGAAGTTGTCTACCCTACATCCTGCTAGAAATCATGACCATGACGGTTTCCTGTGATGTGGCCAACTTGAGTTTCGGATCTGCCTAATTTCTGGGCACGGCTTCAGTGGATCCCCAGATCCACTAAGGTGGGTGGGACCCCTAACTGAAGGGTCTACTGCGAAGTATATGACTACATCCACGCCATCCATCTATATTGAAAACTCATTTTAGAGCATGATCCAAAAAATGAAGCAGATCCGCATCTCAGATGGACCATAGTACAGGAAATAGTAGTAATAGACCATTAAAAACTTCTCGTGGGCCACAAAAGCTTTTGATCAAGAAGATATTTGGGTGGTCTCGTCATATAGGTCTTTGTGACCTTATCAACAGGTTGGATGGCAAACAAACATGCCGATGGACTCCATAAAGTTTTTAATGGTGAGGATTCAATCACGACTGTTTCGTGTGGTGTGGACCACCTAAGACTTAGGTATGATTAATTTTTGGGATAACACCCTAAAATGAACTTTCAAAATGGTTGGACGGTGTGGATTCAAGGCACATACATCACTGTAAAGGGTCCCACCCATCTCCACGCCCCTAATTTCTGCGCTCGTGTCCTAAAACGAGCCGGCGAAACTGATGGACGGAATGGATGTCAGATGAACATCGCCGTAGAACCCACAGGACTTTTGGTTACACGGGATCAGGGGCTGAAATCCCGTCCCTCTATCAAAAGAAAAGAAGAGGAAAAAAAAAAGGCAAGAAAATCCAGACATGAATGTAAATCTCAAGTCTCAACTACTGAAAATCAAAAGCAATTTCTGAATAGAAAGCAATTGTAGAGTGAAAAGGAGATCTTACAATGAAGAAAAATGGAAGATTGGTAGGAGTTCTTTCGTCGCCTCACCGCCTTTGATGGGACGATATGAGTAAATGTGTTGTGAAGCTCGGGGGCTATTTATAGACGGCCCAAACCCTAATTTTCAACCCTAACCTACCGCTCCAAAGTTGCCCAAACTACCCCTTCATACATATGCCGTGACGTTGGAAGACCCACGCGCGCTCTATCTGCGTACGCGCTAGCCTGCTAGCATGCGGTGCGGGACATCAGAGCCGTGCATAAGCTGCCTTGCTGTGGACGTCGCATCTTGCTATGGTCGGGTTCATCCATTCGTCAGGTGGGCCATGCGCGCACAAAGATAGAGAATGGACGGCGCTAGCCTGACTCCTCGCACCGACTGACCGACCTAACACAAAACCAAACACACCTGCCGAACCGTTGAGCCCACAGCGACCACGGGCCTGGGACCAAACGAACCTAGTTAGGGGTGAAATGCCACGTGAAACCAGCTTGTTCTCCCTAAATGGGTTAAGGCGCAGCAGTTGACTGGGTATCTAGAAATAAAGCAACATTTCGGTGTCGGTAGCAAGAGCGGTACCAAGTCAAGGTGAATACTAGATAGGATCACAAAATAACAGGTGTTAAGGTCGGCCGGTGAGGCGATGGGGTGCCTGCTTTTGAACTCCATGAACTTGATAAACCACCATAACTGCCATAATAACTTTAGAACCCTCCAGCATCGCCAACATTTTTAAAATCAAAACCATAAAAAACGATATATCATGTGACATGACGGAGATCATCGGTCTAGATCTGGTGTTTCGCAGAATTAGGTATCTAATGATGTTCGGTTCATCACATGAACGGGAGCTTCCGAGGTTCAAGTGGGATACACAAGACTGTGTCCCGCCCCCATGGACTATAATCCGTCCAGCCAGTGCTTTATATGGCCCACCGTGATGTATGATTTTATCAGTCCATCCATTTTGCATATGAACCAAAAAAAAAAAATGAGGCGGATTCAAGGTTCAAGTGGGCCACATAGTGAGGATTGAACGCTTACCAGTAAAAACTTTTAGGTGGCCTTAGATGTTTTGGATCAAGCTGATCTTTGCGTTCTATCTTCATATGACTTTATATGACTTTATAAACAGGTCATTTTGCCATATCATTTTAGGGTATGAACCCAAAAATGAGGACGCTCACCAGTAAAAACTTCTAGGCGGCCTTAAAAGTTTTGGATCAAGCTGATCTTTGTGTATCTATCTTCATATGACTTTCTATGACTTTATAAATAGGTCGGATGGCGACTAAACATCACAGTGGCCCCCTAGCAAGGTTTCAACAGTGGGTGGCATTATCACCGCTGTTTCATGTGGTGTGGTCCACTTGAGCTTTGAACCTGCCTCATTTTTGGGCTCAACCCATACAATGATCTAAAAAAAATTATGGACGGCGTGTATAAAACTCATACATTACAATGCCCTCACAGAGCCCTTGCTTAGATGATTGTTGTCTAGTTGGGGAAGGACGTAATCCGCTTTCAAACCAAACATTCACCAGATCCACCCCATCCATCAAGTAGACCTACATGTTTTTAGCATGGATCTAAGGTAATCTCATCAACTTTCCATCCAAGTTTTGAAAGACCTTCGTTTACTCGGGAATGGACAACCAGAAGTACACAATTCATATCTATGGACCCATCCAATCCATGGACCAGCATGATTTTGCACTTGGTCACCTCATCCACATGGCTTGCCCTACCGAAGGACCACCAGTGCGATCTTATTTTTGACGGCACTATAGTGGTCCTTGGCTAACTGACTATGGGTGACATATCCACACTCTTTCTTGTTTGCTTAGCCTATTGGAGGTTTAAATCTGCTTCTTGATTGGGCTAATGTCTTAATATGAGATAGTAGAGTTGTACGTCGAGCTGAACCGAATCGAGCCGGGCCTAGCTTGGCTCAGCTCGGCTAGCAGCCCTAGTTCGAGCTTAGTTCAACTTGGCCTTCGAGCTGAATTGGTAGGCTCAACTAGGTTCGAACCCAACCTTCAAACCGAGCCAAATCTAGCTAGTTCGAGCCGAGTTGAGTGAGCTAACTGAGCCCGCTTGACTCGTGTTCAGCTCTTTGAGACAGTGCAACATATGTGCAGATGAATGTTACTCAGTAATCTAATAAACCCCATGAAGCATTTGTTAGATGGGTTTGCTGTGTGGACTACATGTGAAACACAGAGGTGGGAGCTAGCTACTCGGCACACACAAAAAAGAAGTAAGATGTGTCTTGCCTACTAGCCCAGCTTGAAGACACCTGGGCATTTCAACAGCAGGTTCGAGGTTTGAAATGTTGAGGAGAGACACTAACCCACTGGCAGATGCACTAACCCACTGCCGGGTGGGTGCATCGTGTGACTAAACGTGTGGGTGCGTTGCCCAACTAATAGGATGGGTGCGTTGCATGACTAACAAAAACAAAGGTGTGGGTAAGATACTGTCCATTCATCGTAGCTAAAATTCAAGCCTTTCTATTTGTGAACGTGTAGCTAAGATTTCAAATATATAACCGTTTGTATTGAAAAACTCATTTAATGTCATGTAGAATCTCAGAAGTCACGGCTCTTTAAGGCTAAATAAAAGTATTTACATGAGTAACAATGGCTATAGTTCCCAGTGTTATATGGTAGAGTTTTATGAGACATGACATGCTCGTGGTGTTACTACCTGATGGATCGATGGCCTTGCCCTTTTACTTATGTCGTCTACTCATTTATCTATAATGTGTAGCACCCTCTTGCAAGAAGAACACAAATTGTAGTACCTCAGAATTTTGTGCTAATGTATGCACACAGGTGCTTGGACACATGTACATGGCCATTTGAAGTTGTGCCTTGGAAAAATGACATATGGATTTTTCACTCCGTACACACACTTAGGGGTATTTGGGACATGGTATTAGATGGGATTAGGTGAGATGGAATTGCATTTGGTTCCATGCAAATTCCATATGATGTTTGGGAAGGATGAGAGGCTTGGGATTAGGTAGGATGGAATTGTACTTGATCCCATGTGGGATTTTGTGTGGGATTTCCTTTGGATTTCAAAATCCCACATGCGTGGGCCTCACATTGATGCAGGTGTTTTATCTATGCCGTCCATCCATATAAGTCATTTATACATGACACTATGGCTATGTACATGCTCAAGTGGCAAACATCCGTTGTGAATTTGGTCCGTTGATTTTGCAATTCCATGGTCCACCAAACAAGGTTTTGCTTAATCCAATGGTTTTCCCATGGTAAGTATTTGATCCCAAACATGGGATTGGATATGAAAATACCATGGGATTACCCGACATGTAATCATTGTGCAATAAATGATGTTAATCCCACCTAATACCATTCCATCCCTCCTAATACCATGCGCGAAATGCGCCCTTAGATTCTCAAGACTCATCACTAGACTTGAACATCCGACCATCTACATCACACCCATTTTTAAGCTAATCCAACGGTTGAGATCTCCACCTAACGACTCGCTCACGATTATAATGCAACACAGAAGAATTGATTAAGCCACACCACCAAACACCCGTTTGTGAATCACGTGAATATCCATCACTTAATATAATAATCAAACCATGGGATTAAGCCATACAACCAATCATACTTTGTGACTCACGTGACTATCCACCGCCTGATGTAACCATCAAACCATGAAAACCACCATACATTCTTCATCCATCGATGCTCTCACCCATTCAAAACAACCATCCAACAAAACCCAACCGTCCCAAAACGTTTTCATCCGTACACACGTTCTCCATTTTCTTGACATATGGTCCACTTGATTTTGTTTTTACCTTACCTTTTGGTCCCGAGCTCAATTTTACCCGCTAGACCTGATGAACGGCTTGGATTTTCCCAAATCTATCCTTAGTGGCCCCACTGCTTTCCTAATATAAAAATAAAAAATTCCACAGCCAGCACTGTGACCAGCGCTGACTGCAGGACCACAAACCAGAGCCCCAGCCGGCCTTTCTCTTCATCTTCTTAGATGAACCAGCAACCGCACCTGGCGATCCAGCCCATTCATCATGGTGGGCCACTTAGTCAGATCCAGACAGTCCATCAAGAATCGGACCCTTAAAATTCCGACCTTTGAAACTTCTAGTGGGACCCACCTGATCAACGGATCTGCCTCATTTTTTTAGCTTACGCTGTACCTAGACATCGCAAGCCTGATGAACGACTTAGATCCCTCGAAAACCTTTTGGTGGACCCCACCACCATCATCAGTTTTCCACGCATTCCTTGTACTAAGAATCACAATAGAAACTTGAACCTTCATCAATTATCAGTAACCGCATCAGGTGAGTGATCTCCTCACCTTCTGGAATTTTCTGAACTTAAATGTTATTAGCTTCAACTATTATTGTTAAAGTTTAGATTTCTTTAACGTGTACTTGAAGAACATGCTATGATTCACATGCTTATACTTTATTTGAATTCGGAGCTATGTACTGTGATTCACGTGTTCCCTTACACTTGAACCGAGATTGATGGTACATAGCGTGTTTGCTATATTTTGGAGATTTGCATTCATGTTATGTGCTTACATGCATTCCTATTTGATGTTGAAATTGTTGAGCGGATGCGCGACCTTGGATTCCTAAAACGGTCTTCTTCAGTGCACTGTCATGGTTATCTAAAAGGTGTGTTACTCCGCGGCCCTAAAGCTGTCGTAGTCGGCGTACTGCGATGGGTTTCCATTGATGTGGTGATTGTCAGAGTCTCTAAAACTGTCTTGGTTGGTGGACTACCTTAGGGTCTCCTTGTTGTGATTATCGGATTCCCTAAAATTATCATGGTCGGTGCATTGCCTTGGGATATCCTTGATTATATTGTTTGGGCTCCTAAAACTGTCTTGGATGCCTTGGGAACATTTTAAAATTATCTTGGTCGGTGCACTGTCTTGGACGACTCCTCGTATGGACAAGTGATGGTTTGTGTTTACAATTTAATACATGGAAAGAAATGTATGGTGTATAATATTTTTCATATTGTGTTCATGATTTTATTTTTCCATTTGGCTTTAATTATATTTTGTTATCTATGTTAATTCAAAAAATTTCAGTAGTTGGTTAGGCATGATTCCACGAGCTGTCGCGCTCATGCCCCCTTAGATAATTTTGCAGGTGCAAAGTGGGACTATTCCGAGGAAGTTGGACATTATTGCTACTATTTCACTTTATTAGAATTGGTTTTGTTTTAATTTTACTTTGCTCATTGTGATAGTTTGATTTCAAGTTTCAATGTAATAGTGATTTACTTAAGAATGGATGATGGACAGTGGATATGTTATTCATATAAATGGTTTCGCTTGTTTTTTTTCTGTTGTCTTTGAATGTTGTGTAGAATGAACGTGATATTTGTAGATTAAAATAATGTAAATAAAATAGTTCACGAGTCTGTGATTCCGGTCCTGGATACCCTATTTAGGTACCCATTCAGGTACCTGAATTTGAGGGCATGACACAAGTTGGTCTAGGCTCCACACATGATAGCACAACATTTTTTACTTAGGTCATGCAGAGGTATGCAAGAATTTCTCATAACCCATTGTTATATGTCCTCATTTAAAACCTTCACTGAATGCTTAAATTTACCCATTGTACTATGTTATCAAAATAATATATAGAATGAGGTTTGCTCGGATGTATACATACGAGTAGGCTTTAGCCTTTAGATCTAGGTCATCTCCCAATGATTCAAACCATTTATATGACAAGTCCCACATTGTGTGGTGGAAAGATAACAAATAAAAGATCTTAATTGGATTTTGTTCAATCCTTTCATAATTTTGGCTCTTTTGCTTTGGACGTCAAAAGTGACCACAAACATTTGTATAAATAAATGGGTTGCGATGTTCATTATGAGAGTTCTTTGGGCATGATTCCGACTAAACAAATAGTTCTTCTTCTGTTTGAGAACGACCGAAGTCCAACTACCAGAATCTTATTGGAAGTTGTAAACCATTGCATCTAGTTGTGTGACTATTGGTTTCTCCAAGAAACCATTGCATCTATCCCATGTGACTGTTGGTTTCTCCATAAAACTATTTGGCTACATATTGACGATTTAAGTATGGTTTTGAAATATGTACAGTCACTATTCCTAGGAATGCATTTAGATAGGGGTATTTTTGTCCTTTTATAATCTTATCTATGCTTATATAAAGAATATGTTACAATCGTTTAGAAGAAGGAAAAAGAGTAGTATCTTTTCAGTCTCTGTAAGCTATAATACATTTGTTTTTCACTATTCTTCTTTGTACTTGAAAATATCATCTTGGCTTTGTAAAGCCATCAAATTGGTATCAGAGCCTTAGTCGTGTAAAAATGGCCACCACTAATCATCCCCAAATTTCGAAGCTGTCGACAACTATGAAAATTGTGGTATTCAAATGAAGGTGTTATTTGAGTCATAAGAGGGAGATCGTCACCTATGGATACAACCCGTAACTATAATTGTATGATTAATTGTAAGAAGGCAACGCGTGACATATTTGTTTATACTGGCTACGGATCCAATCCAACTATGAATATAGTATATAGCTATAAATCTATAGCTATGGATAAGGTCCATTGCTATAGCTTAAATACCATGGCTATGACACTTATGGTACAGACCGGCTACAGCCCTTCTATGGAGTATATCCATAGCAATATATCTATTGCTACGGTTATAGTCCGTAGCATTTTCCTGTAGCATTCATATAAATAAATGGGTTGCCTCTTTCTGAGAGTTTATTTGGAAATGATTCCTACCAAATAAACAATTTGTCTTCTGTTTGAGAACTCAAGTCCAATTACCAAAACGTCGTTGGTAGTTGCAAACTATTACATCTATCCCATATGACTGTTGGTTTCTCCATGAAACCATTTGGCTGCCCAATGACCGTTTAAGTATGGTTTTGAAATCTGTGCAGTCACTACTCCTGAGAATGTATTTAGACGGGTATTTTGTCCTTTTATAATCTTATCTATCCCTATATAAAGAAGATGTTACAGCTGTGTGGAAGAGAGAAAGAGTAGCATCTCTTCAATCTTTGTAAACTGAAGACAATAGTCTTCTTTGAAATATAATATCATACTTCTATTTTTCATTCTTCTTTGTACGTGAAGATATCATCCTGACTTCGTAAAGCCAACAAACCTAAACATACCTTGATGTTACATTAGGATGAATTCGAGCAAGCCTTATAAATTACTTAAAAATTGCATACATGGCTTGCTAGAAATTCAAACTGTCCAAATTAGGAGTCCTAGAGTAGATGTAGCACGAACAAAAGAAGAAGAAGAAGAAGAAGAAGAAGAAGATTACCTAATCATTTGAATATTAGATTGGTAGAGATAGATTAGATTGCTAAAATTGAAAATATCCAATTACCCTATTTTGACAAAGAAGTGTCTATGAATCAAAAGGTTAAGATCATTCAAATAATCTACAGGGAAATGACTTAGCGACAATGGGCTCTGTTAGATTTTTCCTTGTTGGTGACCCTATACGGATCAATAATGTGCGGATCTTTCCTCCACTGGCTGTTGATTTTTGGATATGGGCATGCCCGCAAACCTTGCTACATAGTGATAAGTTAAAACATGAATTAATAGGGATGGCATCTCTTCCTTGCATATCATGTTATGCAATATCCTTTGTAGCATGAAAGGGGATTAGTGTGTCCGCGATGGGTGAGATTCTAGCCCTTCTCATCTATATTCAGGCAAGCCTTGGTCCCTTAAACTCATAACATTGCATTCTTATCCGTGCATGCATTTTTTTATGGAAGGAAACAAGTATCAATAGTATATTCATCTCCAATCTCTACTATTCAGCCACACGTCAATGACGTCCACCACAGGTGTGTCTTCCATAGCTCTCAAAAGTTAAACAATAGAAATCAGGGTGGCCCAACTCGACGTTGACAACAATTTTAGGTTTCAAGCCCAAGACCCAAGGGGCCTAAGACCTGGCCCTACAAGACCAGGTTGCCCAACTCATTGCCACCCCTAATTATGTGGATGAATATATATTCCCATGATACCAACTTTATATTCATTGGATCCCTTTTGATGACAGTTTCACATTTTAACTTCTTTTTTTTTTTTTTCAATAGACATGAAAACTTATTTTCTTAATGGAAAACTAAAAGAAGCAATCTATATAAAATAGCCTGAAAGCTTCTCATATAAAGTAGCATGGAGGCTTCTTAATAAATGGATAAATGGACCAGAAAATAAAGTATATAAGTTGAAAATTTCTTAAGGGTTATATGGTAGCTTGGATTTTAGGGTTTGTAGAATTGAAATCCCAATCCAAGTCAAAATATTGCGTTGGGCACCCTAGAATTTTGGGGTCTTCAAATCATAAATAAGGCCACTTTTCAATTCCCCTCTAGAAGTTGGCTTGCAAAATTTGAGATTTGAAATCTTCTCTAACAATCATATTTATTAAATTGGTTATTTATAGGCAACAATACATGCCTTACCTACACCTCCACACCCAAGTCGCAAAGAACAATTTTTGGATTCCATATATTTAAAATGCAAGTTGGTAAACATATATACTTGATAGAATGAAAATCTTGGAGACTCCAGATGTTGGATTTGGATTTTAAATAGAAATCTAAATCCAAATTTTCAAACGACCCCTTATTTGATTTGAAACAATCATCACGTTGGTGGCATCTGGTGCTTTATGTTGTAATCTTTAATTAAGATACGCATTAAATAAGTCAAATCATTGTGTTCTACCCTAAAAAGTATGAGCGATTCACCATCGTATTCTTGTATGTGAATGATAAAATGTTACTCAGATGTAACTTGAGAATTATTCAAAAGACAAAGTCATGGCTAAGTTTCAACTTTAAATAAAAGACACAGTAAAAAGCCCCTTATGTGCTAGTATTTAAAATTAGCGAAGACAAAAAGTCTTAGATGCCATGTTTAAGTCAAGAAAAACATATTACCACAGTAAATTAAAAAGATTTAGAATGAAAAGCTATAAATTAGTATCCATTCCAATGAAAAAACCAACAAGCGGTATCTCTATTGGCCAAGATCTCACGCCTCAAGAAGCGGGAGGTCTTGAGTTCGAGTACCCTCAGTGGCCACCTCCAATAATGAAAATATTACCCGGCACGTGTGGATGAGGAGGGTTTGTATGTGCCCTAGGGATTAGTCAGATGCTTTAAGAGGTCTGGATAACCTGCTCTCCACAAAAAAAAAAAAAGATTGAAATTTGTTCACTGGTAACTTTAATAAGATAAAGAAAAAAAAGTTACACGTTCCCAAATAGTAGGAAGCTTGCTCTATGTGATGTTATACGAGATTAGATCTCAATTATGAAGTAGGCTATGCCAGTAGATGCCAAAATGATGAATGATGTGAAACTCTAACAAGTAGAGTTGTACATGAAGCTGAATCGAATCAAGCTTGGCCCAGCTCGGCTCGGCTCGGCTCGACCACCAAAGTGCTTGGGCTCAAGCTCGGCTGAGCTTGGTCATCAAGCCCAACTGGGAAGCTCAACTTGGTTTGGACGAGCTTTCAAGCCGAGTTCAAGCCAGTATGAGCTGATCCGAGCTCGAGCTTTCAAGCCTAAATTTGAGAGAGAGAGAGAGAGAGAGAGAGAGAGAGAGAGAGTAGGGGTTTGCCAGCTGGTCGGCAAAGAAGGGCATGGGGCAGGCTGCAGGCAAAATAGGGGTGCTCGTCGACTGAATGAAGAAATTAGGGCAAAAGGGAACTCAGATTCTCGTTTTGTATTATATATTCTAAAATCAAACTGAGCCGATCCAAGCTTGGTTTAAAACCTAGCCAAATCGAGCCCGGTCTAGCTCGACCTCGGCTCGAATTTTGAACGAGCCCAAAAAATAGCTTAGCTTAGCTTGTTCCACCTTACCAATCGAGCTGAACCAAGCATTTTCGAGCCGAGCCGAGTGATATTTTCAAGTCAGCTCAGTTCATGTACAACTCTACTAGCAAGCATTGAGAATGATATATAATTTTCTAAAGGGTACCTGAGTTGTGTTTTCAAGCAAATAAACTTATATTCTAAAGATATTTGGATGCAGATTTTGTTGGGGATAAGAAAGCAAGTTCACTTCAAGTCATGTTTTTCTCCCCGGAGTAATGCTCTTGATCTAGTAAGAAACATTAGGATGTGTTGCCAGATATACCCAAATAATTGAGTTTGTTGCTTGAAGTATAGCCTTTACTTTTATCATCTGAATAATGCTACATGAAAAATATGAAACTTACTATTGCCCGCAAGCAGGTTCACATCTTTCTTGATAGGTAAGATGTACTTATAATAATACAAAGTAGGGATGTTAACAGGCGAGGCCAAGGCTTGCCCATCAAGAATCTTGTCCAAACTTGGTGTGAATCATCTAATCACTACATCTTGAGATATAAAATTAAAAAAAAAAAACAAAAACAAAAAAAAGACTCGAGTATGGATCATAGAACTCAAGGCCAAGCCTGACCTAAGTTTGTGAAGGGACAAAACAGGCGGGCTCGAGCCAAGCCCAAGATTGTAATGCTTGCTTGAGCAATGCTCGAAATAACGAAAGAGGTGTTAAATTTTGAAAACATCATTACAAACTTTAAATGGGCCAGGCTGATGGACCTTTATAAATATTGATAGGCTGGCCGAAGTAATAAATGGAACGGATTATTAGGTTGGCCTAAGCCCTTGGGCACATATGCCAGCCCAATTTGAATTTGGGTTGAGTGGGCCATGCCTAGAAGCTTGAAGTGCCAAACCAGCCAGTGATAGCCTTAGACGGATCCAGGTCATGTTTCAACTATCAAAACCATTTACACATTTCAACAAACCAAACTATTCATATAATGTGGCTC
Organism: Liriodendron chinense; assembly: GCA_003013855.2. Lineage (NCBI taxonomy): Eukaryota > Viridiplantae > Streptophyta > Magnoliopsida > Magnoliales > Magnoliaceae > Liriodendron > Liriodendron chinense. Next base: position 18,577 of record PVNU02002096.1, read on the forward strand.
ATGTTGGAGCAAAGGATGCCTAATTTTTTCTAAAATTATACTATTTTGTACCTTAGATCATTTAAAATATTCCATTACAAGCTTGCCTTGTAGGATCAGGGCTAGGTCCAAGGCCTGTCGAGGCAGGAAGCAACTCGGGTGGGTTGGGTTGAGTTAAGGGTTGACTCGAGCCCAAACCGACCTCAAGAGGACCCAACCTGCAGCCTGACTAAACCCAAATTCAAACCTGAGGTGCCTAACCTGAACCCGACACAAAAGTCTTCTATACTCGACCCAATCCAATCCAACTCAACCCCTTGTGATTATTCCCAACCCATCCTCGCCCACAAAATTGCTCAGCTTAAACTTAACCCGGATGGTTGGTATTTCCAACAGAACCCAACCGGACGACCTTGGCAACCTCACCAAACCTGACCCCAACTCGAATTGGGTCAACCAGGTTGAGGTTGCAGCCCTCCTTCGGAGCCTGTTTAAGGCTTGGGCGGGCCCGGCCCTGCCCATTACCACTACTACTTTCCTCGCATCCAAACGCGTCAGGACTCGGAAACACAGAGAGAGAGAGAGAGAGAGAGAGAGACAGAGAGAGGGGCAGTGAGCGAGAGAGAGAGAGAGATGGCATGGAGAGAGCATCTATCTCGGAATCTGAAAGAGTTGCGTTTCCTCTTCTGCCAATCATCCCCTGCTAGCTCCCTTACTCGGTACCTCTCTCTCTCTCTCTCTCTCTCTCTCTCTCTCTCTCTCTCTCTCTCTCATTTTTCTTATTCCTACCTTTTTCTCCATCAATTGCTTTGGATCTGGCCAACATCAGATGCTTTTATCTGATATTTACTTGAATTTCATCTCGGTCGAAATCTTACTTCTGAGAGCCCCTATTTACATCCACCCCCATTGATTTTCCGTACACCCATCTCCCACTTTGGGAATTGAAATGGTACATCTTTCACTTCTTCTATTCCTAAAATGGGAAATGGGTCTATGCAAATCAATCAGAGCGGGGGTTGATTTTAATTCGTTTTTTCCTCTCTCTCTCTCTCTCTCTCTCTCTCTCTCTCTCTCTCTCTATTGTCTGTGTTAGATGACAATACATCTTGTGATTATGTTTATAGCTTGCCGATGCAGAGTACGAGTCCAAACATGTGGGGCCCATGGTTCAGTGGTCCAGACCGTCAATCTTGATGGACTACTACTTGTATGGATTATGCCCAGAAAATCTGATCAACGAGATAAATCCTACTATCCAAGTTCCCAGATCAGTGGCGTTGGGGAAATTGATGCAGCATCCTTGCTTAGCGGAAAATATGCCACTGATTGAAGGGTTAGGATCTTCCAACATGGGAGATTTTTGGGCATCTGCCATCTAATGTGGGGCCCATCAGTTCAGCATTGTGGATGACCATGGAGGCATGGACCCCCACTTGCAGAAAAATGTTTATTTCCTGGTTCAAAGATTCTTTACTTTGTGTGCAGGGAATTTGTGAATAAGAATTACAAGGATTTGAAGACCCTGAATCCGAAACTGCCCATATTGATCCGGGAATGCCGTGGAATCGAGCCTCAGCTTTGGGCGAGATATGGTGTGATTTCTCGATTTATCTCATCCCATCTCTTTCAGATGTGCAAGAGAACATGTATTTTCTTTTAGTAATAAATAAAATAGTGCCATATCTTAGATTTTCATGCTTTTCCCTTTTCACCTTATTTCTCTATGATATCATCGTACTCGTGAATTGTTGATATTTTAGGATGATTAAGGTTCATACTTGGACCTTTCAAAAATTCAAAAAGAAAAAAGAAAAAAAGAAAAAAAGATTTAAGGTTCACACTTTGTTAAAATTGTATAGGATAAGGCAGATATGTTGGAGTTGTGCCATTGAAAACCATTGTAAATCTTATCCATTGATGAAATGGTTGGTATCTAGTGATGTTGTTGATCTTGATTATAGATAATGATGACCATGGGTCCTAGATGGACATGTGATTATGCCATAAATGTGGGTTGAAAGAGAGGGATTCATTTGGTTGTCCTTAGGCACTTGAGAGTGGACACAATGGTCACTGATCAAGGGAGAGTTGTGGGCCGATCTTAGTACCCTATTATACCATGATTACCAGATAAGTTACATGATAAACATGTGGTTGTTACTTTGTGTGTGGTCACCTTGTATGAGGGAACTGATGAAAAGTCAGGATGGAAAGTCTCTACTATCAGGCATGATGTCGAGTTGGCGTGCATTTGCCTTACTCCACATGGGAGTGTGAACGTGCCAAGATATAGGCTCCTGGTTTAGACCTATTGGGCACTTGCATTGGTGGATTGAGGTCAAATCTCTAGACTAGGAGGCCCATCATTCGTGGATTATGATTGACTTGAGGATGTATCGAGTCTAATTAATACTTAGACTTGAGGAGTATGAGGAATCAAATTCTTGATTATATGTGCTTTGGCTCACTTTACAAGGTCATCATGTTTCCAACAAAAGTGGGTGCGGTCAGGTGCATCTATTAAGGTCCGTTAAGACCCACATGGGCCAATAAGGGATCCATTGGTTTCCTAAGAACTCAGTTATGGTAAAATCTTGATCAAATGATTTTTTTCCTCTAGGCCCAACGCTCAAAAGGTTTTACAAATGTTTTTAATCGTTAAACTCTTGCTTTGACCATTAGAATGGTTTTGATCGTACTTGATGATGATATGATAGTCCATCACTTGTTCTGCATGGGTATTGGGCCAATGGTTAATGGCAATGACATTTGAAGGATTGGATCAATTTGGATACATTGGATAAGATAGGGTCACAGACTTCTAATGTGGATCAATTTGGACACATGAGATAAGGTAGGGTCACAGACTTCCAATGTAGTGGGGCATATTGAAGATTGTAGGGTGGTAGAATATCATAGATGGTGTCTCTAGTCTCCCTGAAATCCTAAGTCCTCCTTGTATATACATCCCATCCCAGAGGGGGAGGAACACAACACAAGAGAGAAAGAGAGCCTTGGGTGTCACTTGCAGAGAGTGGAGAGAGAGAGAGAGAGAGAGAGAGAGAGAGAGAGAGAGAGATTCTCACTCTCCTACCAATACATCACATGTTAGATGGCTTTAACATTTCCCTTGGCCCTACTCCTAAGGGTTGATGTGTGACTCTCATTTTTTCCATTTTGGATATATCATGGAGAGACCTTCTAGTTAAAGGAACGATGTTGACAAAATCAACAGTTCATCAGTAGCACCAATCAGGTAATGAGTTATTCTTTTCTAGAAATATGAAATTTTTGAATGGGGATCCATAGGGCTATAAAATTAAAATATGGGTTTTCAAAAAAAAAAAAGAAGATATTTTTTGTCACGTTTTGAAAATCCCAACAAAGTTGGCATCTAAACAAAAATTAGGAGTTGAAATAAAATTCTGATTGTTACTCTAGTAATTTGAGAAAAGAAGTACATAAAAAATCCTTCAACAGACACTGGTTAGGAAAGTGGCGCAAGATGGTGACTAATATGCAGGGGGAATATGCAGGGGGACTAAAATGCTGTAGCATAACCAAAGGCAAGAAAAAAAGAGAATTGAATTGAAAATGGAATCCAATTCGACGTTAGAAGCTAAAATATTAAGGGTTGTTAACTTGGAATTAGAGCTTTACACAAACCAAGCTAGCTCGAAAAGCTCGCTCGGCTCGATTTGGAGGGTGGTTCAAGCCAAGCCAAGCCAAGTCGAATTTTTGGGCTCGTTGGAAATTCGAGCCAAGCCCGAGCCTGACCTGAGCTTGGCTCGGCTCGAAATCAGGCTCGGCTCGGCTCGGCTCGTAGAGGCTCTATATATATATATAATATAAATATATAATAAAAATAAAATATATAATTTAAGTTGCCCGCTCTCCCTAGCCCCCTTTTATTTTCTTCCAGCGCCCACTCACCTGGCCCTAACCCTAAAAAACAAAACCCACTTGCCTGCCCTCCCTGCAGCCCCGGCCTGACTAGTGGCAGCGACCACCTCCGGTCGTCCGCGTCATCTCCTCCCTCTCCGGCTCTCCCTCATTTCATCTCTCTCTAGCCAGGTAAGCTTAAAGCTCGGACAGGCTCGAACAGGCTCGAATTTAGGCTCGAAAGCTTGAAGCTCGGACAGGCTCGAACAGGCTCGAATTCAGCTCGAAAGCTCGTCCAGGCTCAAATTCGGCTCGAAAGCTCGTCCAAACCAAGCCAAGCCCACCACCTGGGCTTGAGGACCAAGCCAAGCCAAGCTCGAGCCCAGGTCGCCCGCTAACCAAACCGAGCCGAACTGGGCAAAGCTCGGTTCGGCTCGGCTCGGCTTGTGTACAGCTCTACTTGGAATTGGAATCCAATTCTAAAAGGGCTATCATGTTTTGCACCTTGGATTTTTGGTGCATTTAAATCTCAACAGGATTTAAAATCCGAAGTAGAGGCAACTTTCATTTCCTTGGCAAAAGATGTCTTGCAAAATCCAGCTTAGCAATTCCTCATTAACGTCTGTCTCTCTCTCTAAGAACCCTCCATTGCTGTTGCCCACCACCTGAAAACCCTTTGTGGCTGCCCTGCCGCCCATCACATAAGAACTCTTCGCTGTCGCTGGAGGCAGATCCGAGATTACATCCCCACCAACTGTGATTCCAGTTGCCATTCTTGTTGGATGCAACCTCCAGGTAATTTTTATTTTATTTTCTCATGATGATGATATGGTGGGAGGAGAAGATGACAGGTATGGGTGAGAGAAGATGGACCACCTTCGTAGTTTTGTCATTTTCTTTCTCCTTTTATGCTTTGCTAAGCCTGCATGTGTGAACAAGGCAGCTCATGCACACGCTGGCACATGCTAGCATAGCCGACTGGTGCAGTATCCAAGTAGCTCCTTAGGTGGTTATGACTGTGTAGAAAAAAGAAAAGAAAGAAAGATCAGGTATATTTTGCAGGTTGGCCACAACATTAGAATCAGTTGGGCGGATAAGAAAACCACAGCAAATGTTTTTTTTTTAATCCTACATTTGTTTTGTTAACAGTAGACCTCCTAACAAGTGAACCTATCTGAATCTTGGGTGAGCTCATCTACACAATGGTAGGCCTCTGATGAAGGCAGTGGATACTGTACCAATGTGCCATGGTGGCACATGTGTAGCGTGTACTTGACCTCTTCCTTGTACACACGTGTGGGCTTAACACAGCTTTTTCTTTCTGTATTGTTGCGAATAACTTTGATACTTTGGTAGAGCATGATGGATGATACACAGGCATATACTCAGCAACTGAATTTGTGGTATATGAGTAAATTGTCCAAATTGTGAGTCCCAATTTAGATGTATCACCCCAGTTTTTTTTTATTTTTAGAGCATGACGGATGATACACAGGCATATACTCAGCAACTGAATTTGTGGTATATGAGTAAATTGTCCAAATTGTGAGTCCCAATTTAGATGTATCACCCCAGTTTTTTTTTTTTTTTTTTAGAGCATGATGGATGATACGCAGGCATATACTCAGCAACTGAATTTGTGGTATATGAGTAAATTGTCCAAATTGTGAGTCCCAATTTAGATGTATCACCCCAGTTTTTATTTTTTATTTTTAGAGCATGATGGATGATACACAGGCATATACTCAGCAACTGAATTTGTGGTATATGAGTAAATTGTCCAAATTGTGAGTCCCAATTTAGATGTATCACCCCAGTTTTTTTTTTATTATTTTTATCCACATATGGATTTTAGGTTGAATTATGAAATGTGTGGAGCTACTTTTGTGGGCTACCTGATGCTTGGAATTTGCTCATTCTTGGGTTAAGGTTATCTTATAATGGGCTTAGTCCAAGGTTATCTTATACGATTTACCTTTTCAAATTCATATCCCGTGAATATACATAGTAGAGTTCTTGACAATTCTTTCCTAGCATCCAAACACAGTTTTTTGATAGCACAAAATGAGAATCCAGGTGGCCAAACACAACCAACAAAATGTAAATATCAGGGGATCCAAACCAGTGATTTGGATTCTTAAGTAATTTTCCAATTCCAGGTTACCAAATGACCCCTTATGGTAAGTCAGTTAGAGAAGGTGGTATATTTAGGATAGTGGGGAGATTATATTGGTGTTTTCTAGTCCTGCAGGACTTGAAGGACTCAAATGAGGCATAAACCTAGGCACTTGAGGGAGGATGGGGAACATTCTACAACGTCGGGGTTGGTCTTTTATTTTTAATGGAATTTAAGATTTAATCTGGGTTTGGAAGTTGCCACATTAGGTGGAATTGAGCTTAATTCAGCCATTTGTAGCATTAGGTTAGCTTGCCATTTTGAGCTAGCTCTCTATGGAGAAATTCATGTGAGGAGACCTCTTGAGGCGTGATATGCATTTCCCTAACAACATGACAACCAAAACACCATTAGTTGTTCAGGTGGTGCTCAATGCTGTTTTGTACACTTTTCTAAACTGGGCCTTAGCCATGATACTAAGGGTTGTTTGTGATCTGTTTGGCCCAAAATGGGCCCCCTTTTGAAGGTGCTTGCTGATTGATTTTTTGACGTAATGTATCATCCTTATGTCCAATTTGGGAGTTTTGTAGCTCATTTCAAAGGCCTTTCTTTACCCTAGGATGACTATTGTATTGTATACATTTTTTTTTTTCATGAAAATTTTGTTATTTTGGCTTCAAACTGCCTAAATATGTGTGAAAAAGGCTTGCAATGGGAATTTCGTGTTTACAGGTCATCATCATCATTGTCTACGTATTAGCTAATTTGGGTCAGTTACACAAATCCTATTCTGCCATTCAACTCTATAAAGGACAACATCCTCAGTTAAACAATTGGTCATAAAGTCTTTTCTTAACTTCTGTCCACTTCCTTTTGGGCCTTCCCTGGGCTGTTTAGAGCCTTCAGCTTGAACCTACTCGCTCTTAACTGGTGCAGATCTTGGATTCTATTGCACATGGCCAAACCATCTAAGTCTACTTCCCTAATCAGGTAGTTTTGGGATTTTAAATTGTTTAAATGGGTAATTTTTGGAAGAAAGCACCGACAAGTAGGAGTGTAGAAGGAATCTTTCTATAAGACCCTAAGAAAATTCTAGAAGATACAAAATCAAGGGCTAGGGTTTGTTGTAGTCTATAAATAAGGATGCAAGGACCACTTATAGGGTAAGCAATATGCTCTCACATATAGGTATGGTAATAGCTTTACCATAACTATATGTTATCATAATCGTTATAGACTTATAGCATCCTGAATTGAAATCAGGGATAAATCGTAACCCATCGAGAACAACGTTGCAAATCATAAGATTTTTCCGATCTTCTTAAAAAATATTATCATATAAAATCTATAAAATTGTAAATAAATCAGGAGGAGAAAAAACACATCAATCCCCCATTTTCTCATGAATATGCACAAAAAAATAAGGCTAATCACAATATTATCATTTGAACAACTTTGTATTTATAAGTTTATGTGCCATTTTGTTACACTTAAGTTCAACACTGAACCTTTTGCCCATTTATATGTATTCATCTGAATTATTCAAAAAGAAAACAAAATGTCCAAAAAAAATATCCAACCCATCCCACAACATTTATGAATCATCTTCTCGGCCCTTATTCTCGTCATCTACATCAGCACCATCATCCACATCATCATTGATATCAATGTTGGCATCATCTTCTTCTTTAGAATTTGAGAATTTGAGGTGGAAAAATTCATTTTCCTCATGTTCTCCCACTTAATAAAGAGTTTTATAGGACATACAAAATAGTTTATGCTTATTAGTTTAGCATAAGCAAATCACACTATTGAGTACAAGTCTACAACATTCAGTAAATCTAAATCATATCATGTTGCCCATCCAATCATAGCTAGATCCTCCACCTTCATCACTCTCTACCACCTCGACAAAACATTCACCCACGTCCAACCAGGTGTGATCTGTAGGAAAGGCAGGACCCTCTTCGATAATCCACTCATCATCAAAGTCCATAACCAATAAGCAAATTGGCTGAAGTCCTTGATTCTGCTCTCTCTTCGCTTGGTGCACTTCTAGTTAAAAGTTGTATTTAGCAAACACGAGAGGATTCAGCCTCTTTTCTATATATCTGCTTGGACAATATTTTTATAACTAATTAAAGTATATAATTAAGCACATAATTAAGCATATATACAACAAGATTCATGAGACTAATTGAATAATTTTCAACTGCTTGAAAGTGCTCCAATCGTGCTCACTATCAATAGCAGTACATGTTAGACTCAAAGTAGGAATTGCTAGCTTTCGCAATTTTGAACATTGATCATTGTAACTCTCACACCACAAACCTATATATCATTTATATATAAAGAATTAAAGATTAAACTAAATAACTTGAAAACCAAATAGATTTTTAAGTAAAAACTAACAATCGCTTCAAAAAAAAGAAGAAAAAAAGAAGAAGAAAGAAAAAGAAAAAAGTAACAACTAACAATAAACAACTAACAAACAAAGTAATTCACATGTTTTACTTGGTAGCTTTGTCTTTCTTGTTAATTTTGTGGTCTCTCTTCTAAATAAGCTCATCTCCTTTTTAAGCATGTCATAGTCATCGCTAAAGATCATTTTCCTTGTATCTAGACCGTTCTTTCAATACAACTATGTAGGCCCGTTTGTATTTTCAAATCCACATGAAAGTTCTCTTCATATTGAAATCTTGAATAAAGAAAGTAGGCCACCACATGTAATTGCCTATCGAGGTGAAGATTGCAATGCTCATCAATTATGCTCCAAATCACCAAATACCACCTTTTAACATCTTCTAAACCCTTCACTCTTGGTTCTTTCGCCCGATTCATCGCCTCATAAATGTATTTCATGGTTGCCATCTCATTTGCATTAATTAACTTCGGTTTCTTAAGTTCCTTAGCCAATGCGAGCATAGTCTTCAAGCAATACTTGAGGATGATAGTAGTCTAAGTCTGTTAAGGTCATGCCACGCACGTGCTTTCCTTTTGGTGGTTTAGAATATGGGCTCTTTTCCATGCCTGTGAGGTAAAAATCGACCTCAAACCGATCTTTTACTCGTATATGCTTTTCAATGTTAAATAACATGTAGCAAATTGTGACATGGCTGGTTTCATTAACTCACCATTTGTATGGTTGTGAGTGTGTGTTAATTCTCAAAGAAAAAAAAGATATAACACAAGGTCAATGGGGCTTTGCTTATGTAATAATTTTAAGTATGGAGGGGGATTTTGGTACTTTTGTTTTATTATGAAAGTTCTAATAATAAAATAGAGAGGCTAGGTGTGTGAGATGCTATTTTAGCACCCCCCCCACCCTTCCCTGCCCCATTCTCTCTCTCAATGCTACTCTAGAACATGGTATTGGAGCGAAATTGGTCTGTTACCTTGGTTCTTTCCCTTTCTTTCTCTTCTCTTCCTACTTTTATTTCTCTAAGGCGAAATCCTAAATCGTTTGGGGGCTGATTTACCCAAGTCACTTTTTCTCTTTGTTCCACAACCACCCGGTTGGTTGTGTCTCATGAATGTAATTGAGGCCCACTTTTGTGTACAACCAATCGTGATGGTTCAAAGTGGGCCATCATGTGTGTTTTATGGCCAGATTTGAAATCAAGTGTGTGTAAAAGTTGTCTATGGCATGGTTCTGAATGTCGGTCTCGGTCGGCGTATCGGCCCCGTAGAAAAATGATACGATACGGCGTCGCGTATCGGAATCGGGCCTGTATCGGCCTGTATCGGACCGTATCGGTTAGAATTTTTTTTTAAGCAAAAAAATATGAAAAAATATCAGAAAAATAAGATAAAATGAGATATTCACGAATCTATCATTTATTTGTATTTTGACCATGTATTCAATGGTGTATCGGACCATTCTTTGGTAAGAATGTTGTCCTGACGGGTTGACTTTCTGTAAGTTCTGGTGTTGATTTTTTCTTTATATAAACTGTTGATATATGTCATAAATTGATATCATATATTGCTAATAGTCTAATATGTCCAAGAAGTATCACTACTCAGTACTCACTAGTCTATAACAATGTAAGTGTAGAATACTAGAAATACTTAGTACTTACCAATTTCCTTAAATGTGAATAATATAAACATTTAAAATAACATTTTCGTTTTCAGGCATCCCAACAAATACAATTATACAATAATGGTCACTCTAAGATCTGCACAAGATACAAATTTCAGGTGGACCATTAAAAACAGTGGTTATGGGCCACAGGAAATAGTGGTTATGGATCATTAAAATTTAAGGTGGACCATGTCACAGGATACAAATTTAAGGTGGACCATGTTACAGGAAACAATGGTTATGGACCATTACAATTTCGGGTGGACCATGTTACAGGATACAAATTTCAGGTGGACCATGTCACAGGAAACAATGGTTATGAACCACAGGAAATAGTAGTTATGGACTATGGAAATTTTAGATGGACCATGTCACATGACACAAATTTCAGGTGGACCATGTCACAGGAAACAATGGTTATGGACCATTGAAATTTCATGTGGGTACAAAAAATCAGACATATCTTAATCTTAGGTGGACCATAGTGTATGATGTCTTGAATGTGGGGCCACCTCTAACATTTATTGTATATCCATGCCATCCATTCTTTTTGCCTACTCATTGGTGGCCCCAAAAACGTTTTTAATGGTAGACATCCAGTCACCACTGTTTCATGTGGTGCGGTCTACTTGAGATTTAGATCTACCTCATTCTTGCACTCATGCCATAAAATGATTTGGCAAAATGGATGGACGGTCTCCAACAATTGGCATGTGGGTGAGCCCTGACCGTGGGGCCCACCCCATATATGTTTTATATCCACGAGGTTCATCTATTTTGCTAGCTTCTTTTTGGGCACGGTCCCAAAAATGAAGCAGAAGCAAATTTTAGGTGGACCACACCATAAGAAAAAAATTGGTTATTGAACGCCCACCATTATTAGTTTCTAGGCCCACTGTAATTTTTATTTGCAATCCAACCCGTTGATAGGGTCACACAGACCTGGATGCAAGGGAAAAACACAAATAACAACTTGATCCAAAGTTGACGCCCCAAGATGCTTTTAACGGTGGAAATTCAATCCCTACAGTGTGGTCCACTTGGATTTGGATTCCGTTCATTTTAGGGGCCATGCCCTAAAATGAGTTGGAAAAACTAATGGACAGCGTGGATATACAAACCATACAGCAAGGTGGGCCCCACGGGTGCAAGTGCACGGAGCATCATATCCTTCGGAGTATTATAAAAAAAAATTCTGTGAGACGTCTGTTCCTCTTTTCAAGGGAAACAGATTGCGTACTGAGTAACCCCTGCACGCTAGCGTGCGGAGTAAACTTTGTGGGGCCCACAGTGATTTAATTATTTTATCCACTCCGTCCATCCATCTTAACAGAAAATTTTAGGTATGTTGCCAAAAAATGAAGCACATCAAAATCTAAAGTGGACCACACCACAAGAAAAGTGTGAACTGAATGTCTACCATTGAAAAATTCTCGGAGGACACAGAAGTTTTGGATCAAGCTGATATTTGTGTTTTCCCTTCATCCATATCCATGTGACCTCATGAACAGGTTGGATGACAAATAAACATCACTGTAGGGCCTGGGAAGGTTTCAACGGTGGAAATCATTATTCCCACTGTTTCCCATGGCATGGTCCACTTGAGATTTGGATATGCTTAAATTTTGGGCTCAACGACTAAAATGAGCTGAAAAAACATATAGATGGAACAGATAAAGCACATACATTCTAGGTGGGCCGAACTGAGTTTACTCCGCACGATAAGAGCGTGCGGGTAACTCCGCACACAATCCGATTCCCTTCTCAAGAGAAGAAAGAGAGAGACAGAGAGAGGGAAAATGAAAAAAAAAAGAGAGGGAGAGGAAAAAGACGAGAGGGAAAGATGAGAGAGAGAATGAGAGAGCGAGAAGATGGTGCGGCCGTGCACTGCAGCCGTTGCTGTAATATCGAAGAAGAAGAAGAAGAAGAAGAAGATGTTAGGGAGAGGAAAAAGACGAGAGGGAGAGACGAGAGAGAGAGAGAGAGAGAGAGAGAGAGAGAGAGAGAGAGAGAAGATGAAGATGGTGCGGTCGTGTAGCCCCTGCTGTAGTATCGAAGAAGAAGAAGATGTTAGGTTAATTTTTTTTTTCTTTTCACTTTTTTTGTTGTTTTTTTTTTTTTTCACTGTTGCTTCATCGTTTTTACAACAAAAATCGACTAAAACAAAAATCCCTAAAAAAATTGCAAAAAAAAAAAAAAAAAAAAAAGATTTTCTATCTTGCGCGTCGTATCGGCCTGACCGATATGCATTCCAAATATCGGACCCGATACGGCCCGTATCCGCCGATACGACCCGATACAGTACAACGGATACCGATGCGGCCGATACAAGGGCGTATCGCGTATCGTATCGAGCCGATACGGATACGATACACCCATATCGGCCGATACGAAACCGATTTTCAGATCCATGGTCTATGGCCAGATTTGAAGATCAAGTGTAGAAGTCGTGAATGAATGTGAACCATTTTTCGTATTTGTTATCAATCAGTTCATTCATGGGTGGTGGTGATAATTGATATATGCCCTCTTGAAGCAAGTGTTGGGTAAGCGTAAGCATAAGTTCTTCCCTGTGTTTGATTTCTCCTCTCCCCTAAATATGGATGTCAAGAAGGATTACAAGATAACCTTCTATCTCCATCTTAGTTGATGAATTATCAAATTATATCGACCAAACTTAACAGTGCAGATTATTTTTAATGAGCTGCATTAGTAGAATTCCAAGTATTTCTTACTGGAAAAAGAAAATTGAAGTAACTTCCCTTAAGCCTGCTGAAAGTTCGATAGATTATGAAGATTGGGTGGAAAAAGATGCTTAGATTCGTTCCTTAATATGGAATAACATGGAACCTCATATTAGTGCAAAGTTATCTTTTTCAAAACAACATAGAGAAAAATTTGAAAGAAATGTATTAAGGTAAGAAGGATTTAACTCGTATATTCGAGTTGCTCAAGAATATCTTTACTTTTCAGCAAGGAAATAAGAATGTAGACGGATATTATTCAGTGTTACGGGGTATGTGGGAAGAACTAAATGTATATATATAAACCCTATCGATTGATTACGATACCATGAGACGATGAAGAGAGGAGTTTCATGTTGCCAAATCCCATATGGTTTGTCCCGAGTTTGAACTTGTGCAAGCTCAACTTATTGGAAGTAGTGAAATTTCATCTGCTATGGAAGCGTTTGCCCATGTTCAGCATGTAGTTAGTATAAATATAAAGTTCATCTACATCTGATCGCTCAATGTTGATTTATTCATCTGGTAAGGGGGAGAGAGGAAGGCGCAGTGGACATGGTCATAGTGGACGATTTAGTGGGAAGTTGTTTTGGAGGTAGGAATACTTTGGCAAGGTTGTGTTTACAGATTTTGGTGGCAACCGCGGTCGTGGACATGGTAATTGGAAGTGCTCTCATTTTGGTCTTTCTAACCACATTGTCAATACGTGTTGGGATCTCACTGGTCGACCAGCTTGGGCAAATGAGGTTCGATCTTCTGATAACAGTTTCAAGGGTTATGTCTTCAAGCTCATCATTCTAAATCAAGTGGCACATGTGATGCAATTATGTTATCCAAGGATGAGTATGTCAAATTGCTGAAAGACCATTCCACCCATGCATCCTTTACTGTTACTCTTGTTCAATCAGGTATGATGTCTTGCTTCCTCTAAAATGTCCCATAGAGCTTTAGACTATATGACTGGCATGTATAGTGTTTTGTCTCAGTGAAACAAGTCTACTCCTATTTCCTTTGTGATATTAACTGATGGCACTACAACTTGTGTGTTTGGATTGGATATTGCTTATCATACTCCATCTCTTCCATTGTGAGAACCACTGTATATGCTTTTTGATATAGAGAATTTGATAGTATTGCTTGATCTGATTACGCATTGACCCCGACTGGCAGGCATTGATTCCCAGTTGAGTTACTAGTTGTTAAACTTCATTCCAGATGCAACTTTCTATTCCTTGTTCAAACTTCCAAACCTTGTTTAGTCTTAAGAGTTTTGGTGAGATTGCAGTCTCTGTTGAAAGGCTGAATGTTTTTTTTTTTTTTTTTTTTTCTGTATAGTCAAAGACTCTAAGTGGTTAATTTAATAGCGGATTCTTTTGATAAAAAACGGAGTGATGAGAGAATCACTCTCCATTGGCTCCTCCTCCCTCCCTCCCCCCTCCCTCTTTTGCGTTTTTCCAGTAATAAATCACCATTAGCTTGAAAAAAGCTTATTGCCTTTTTGCAGTAATAAATCACCATTTACTTGAAAAAAGCTTATTACTGTTGGCTTTTATGATAGTATGATCTTATGTTGTTTTCCTATGTGAATCGATTTCATTTGTTCTCAATGCAGATATGGGTGTTGAAAGATGTGTCCGTTTGGATGGTCTTACTGAAGCACAAATCAGCAAGAAACTCGAGGAGCTTGTCAAAGCAGGAGCAGCCCTCAAAGGCTGATGCTGCTGAATGCTCAGTTATTCTTCATGTTTTCTTCCAAATTGAAATAAAACAATTGAAGACTATGACATTAGCTGTCTGATCATGGAAACTTCCTCTTGAAGTTATCAGCAGCTGTCTGATTTCTTCGTTGATCTGACCATGCCTTTCTGTAAGATTCATATTTCCTGAAGAACTTGCATTTTGTTAATCGACCCTTAAATAATTGGTACTCTGATCATCTCATGCACCTGCATTCGTCTGAGAAATGCTAATATGCTCGCATCACTGACAACGCAGCTCCCTCTTATGGTGTGGTGATTGGGACTGTTGATGTGGTGGGCCACTGCATGGATAGGCAATGCCCCCAGAAAGCAAGGGACTCCGACTGGGGTAGCCATTGTGGTCATGGGTTCGAGTACCCATTGTGGTGAAATCCCACTGTGGTGTGGGTGCTTGAGTATGTGGGGGGTGTGAGTGTGCATGCATGTTAAAAAACAACAACAACAACAACAACAACAACGAGGGAAACTCACACAACTTGATACTCAAGAGCTATCCAATCACTAAAACTTTTGGCCTATACACCATTCACTCAGGGTCCACTATATGACGCAGGGAGGACGTGGTAGGTCGATCACTGTCTCCTTAACCGATTGTTTCTCGAATCAACGAGAAGAAATAAAAGATAAAAGAGGAAATAAATTCCGAATAATTGCTTTATTGATAATTAAATGAATAATTAAAATAAACATAATTACCTTCCTTTAAATAATAAACTAAACTTTAAATTCGTACTTAAAACTAACTTGCAAAGGAAGAAAATAATCCTAAAACAATTAGAAAAGAAACTGAAAAATCTACGCAAACTGTATAACGCCAGCGTCGTCTTACTTCCGCTGATACGAACAATCCACATATTTGATTGCCACGAAACTTTGTGATTTTTTCTAACATCGACGTACTCTTCAAGATAGTCGACTCAGATTATCCATATCAGTAGTAGTGGACCACCTGGACCATCTCCAGATTTAGTGTGCGGAATTTGGAATTTTCTGGACAGTTTGTGCCATTTTGGATGCTACGATCAATCTGTAACTCGGATCGATGTGAAACTTGTTGGGTTTTCTCGGCGTCGAGCAGCTCTACAAAATGGACGGAACGGATCATCATAAATGATCAATATGGGCCCCACAAGTTGGGTCGAAATCCAAAAGCGGGAATAACAATTTCTTATTTTGGTTGAAACTCTAAAATCAGAATTCCTTAGTTTCCTCTTGTTTTTCTTCATGTCCATCTCCCGTAGGAAGGTGCGTGATCCACGCCCTCGATCATGGGGCTCTTCCCCTACATCATTCTTCCCTGCTTGAAAAAAACTCGTCCTCGAGTTTTGCTTTTGGTTAGGGCCATGATTTGCTTTTAACTTCGGAAGTCGATGCTTACTAGCCTTATCCTGGAATGCAGCAACAAATTTCTCCGACTTCTTCTCCACGCCAATATGAATAATTGCAATCTTCTCTGACACATCGAAAGTTTGCATTTTCTGAGAAATGACAATTTCCTTCACAATGAACAATTCATCAGGAAGTTCGGCAACTACGATCGCCTCGATTTCCTGCATTGCTAGCGTGACACTTTCTGGGATGCTCATGGATTTCGTCAAAATTGACTCCATAATGTCTGGAATAACTTTAGACTCTCCTTCCCTATCCTTTAAGACTGAGGTATTGATTTCCTCCACCTCCTCAGAATTTTGAACATCTTCTGAGATGGTGCTAGGTTGTACTTCAACGACCTGATCCGAAGTTGCATTACCTCGAAAATCTCTTTCAACATAATCCCCACGATCATTCCCACAAGCAGGCCGTCGTACGATGATGTCTTCAACCTCTTTATCGCTGGATTTTGAATTGTATGGGGTAGCCCTGCGATAAGCCACCTGGGGTGCTCTACGGAACATGGGGTTATTTCGTATAGTGAGCACAGGTGGTTGTTGATTGTTGCCTTGGGCTTGGGGCAGATTTAATGCCGTTACAATGCGGTCGAGGGTTGCCTGTATACCTTGCAGGATCAACCGATTTTCCCGTTGTGCTTTATCAAAAGCTGCCGTCGTGACATAATCCCTTAGAACACCGTCCTTAGGATGAAGATCCAACCCTTTATTAGAGGCCATCGTCCTGAGGAAGAAACCTCGCTCTGATACCAATAACGCATGGAGGACGTGGTAGGTCGATCACCGTCTCCCTAACCGATTGTTTCTCGAATCCACGAGAAGAAATAAAAGATAAAAGAGGAAATAAATTCTGAATAATTACTTTATTGATAATTGAATGAATAATTAAAATAAACATAATTATCTTCCTTTATATAATAAACTAAACCCTAAATTCGTACTTAACACTAACTTGCAAAGGAAGAAAATAATCCTAATACAATTAGAAAAGAAACTGAAAAATCTACGTAAACTGTATAACGCCAGCGTTGTCTTACTTCCGCTAATACGAACAATCCACATATCTGATTGCCACGAAACTTTGTGATTTTTTCTAACATCGACGTACTCTTTAAGATGGTCGGCTCAGATTATCCATATCAGTAGTAGTGGACCACCTGGACCATCTCCAGAGATTTAGTGTGCGGAATTCGGAACTTTCTGGACAGTTTGTACCATTTTGGATGCCACGATCAATCCGTAACTCGGATCGACGTGAAACTTGTTGGATTTTCTCGGCGTCGAGCAGCTCTACAAAATGGACGGAACGGATCATAAATGATCAATATGGGCCCCACAAGTTGGGCCGAAATCCAAAAACGGGAATAACAATTTCCTGTTTTGGTTGAAACTCTAAAATCAAAATTCCTTAATTTCCTCTTGTTTTTCTTCATGTCCATCTCCCGTAGGAAGGTGCGTGATCCACGCCCTCGATCATGGGGCTCTTCCCCTACATCACTATATCAACAGTCCTGATCATCAAGTTTCTTACACATGTATCATGATGAGCAGCATATGAGCATCTCTCCTGTGGCACATAAATATTTCATTTACAGAAAGTTCTTAAATAGGTAATATTTCAATCCTCACATGCATATGGACAGGAATTTTTTACTTTAATACGGGTTTTGTTTCCTTCCAACAGGCGACTTGTGCAGGGCATCCGTACAATGGTAACGGTGGGCCCTGCCATGAAGATCACCTGGCCCAAACATCAGGTGGGCCACACCATTGGATTCAATAGACAACCGATGGTCGGTCTGCCTCAACGTGCAGAAGTGGCCCACCTAGTGAGATGATCAGTCTGGTTTTTGAGAAGGGCAATCTTCATGCGGGGCCTATTGTTTTCACGGTCCTGATTTCTCACACAAGTGGCATGTAGGTGGACCAGGATTGCATCCTGAAGCTGCCAATAGTCAGTAGCTACTGGACAGTGCTTCGTGGGCCCCATCATTATAATAGCCACGTCGCAATTATTTATATTACCTTTACAAACCCTTATGATTTTCAGCCATTCATGCAAGTATGAAGGGGAATGATCGCATTTACCGTAGGTCCTAGATTTGTGGGCCCACCATGATTTTTAAGTTCCAATTGACCCGCCTATTATTTGGTAACCCACCATGTTCCTTCTATTATAGCAATGGTGGGTAGAGCTGTACACAAGTCGAGCAAGCTCAATTAACTCACTCGACTCGGCTTTGAAAAGCTCCACTCGGAAAAGCTTGACTCGAATCACTTCGATGGTGGGTTTGGGCCAAGTTGAGTGAAAATTTTGAACTTGAAAGTAGTTCGAGTCGAGCAATGAGTAGGGGGTACTTGACTTGGCACAACTCAGAATATAGCTTGAATCTACTCGGCTCCCTCAGTGCCTGTATATTCGCCTCTGCCTCCTCCATCTTCTCCCTTCTCTTCCTCTCCTTCTCCGACTCCAGCTGCTGCTCCAGCCTACTCAACCTCCATGTCGCCTCCTTCTGCTGCACCCAGCTCATCCTCACCTCCTCCAGTTCCTTGCAGAACTGCACCACCTGCTGCACTGGCAAGAAATTCAGATGCTGGCGGTGGTGCAGGTGCTGAGCATAGGTGAGGCGAACAGACATACTTCACGGCAAAGGTCTCGAGAATGTGATTGTACTGGCTATGGATGGTGGAGGATTGGTATGGAGTGGTGAAGGATTGGCCTGGAGTGGCGGCAGCAATGGAAGGAGTGGTGGATGAAGAAGAGAGAGGAGGTGGTGTTGGGGCGGAGTCGAGTGTGGAAGAGGGAGAAGGAGAGAAGTGGGAGTGGCGTTTGGATTGGAGGTATTGATTGAATTGTTTATCTTTGAAGACTTTGCACAACTGGGAAAAGCTTGAACTCGTTTGGTCAGGACATTTAGGCTCGATGCGGAGTTGAGTCGAGCACCGAGCAGGGCCAAGCTCAACTCATGTACGGGGCTAATTGGTGGGTCGCACCAAAAGAACAGTGGGGGGACATTGGGTAGGGTGACACAGCTGTTGAAACTTCAGATGGAATGTGGGTTGGGTTCACGGTGTTTTATATATGTCATCCAAACCAATCATCAGGTGCGACCCACCAGGATGAAGGGACACCAAAACCCGTGACATTCCAAAACATAGATGTGTCACAAAAATGATTGCCCAGCAAAATGATTTTTTTTTTTTAATTTTAATTTTTTTTTTCATAATCATAAGGAAATAGATGGATCAAAATGTTGAATGGAGCTATTGTTATGTAAACGATCTTGACCGCCCATATTAAAGTCTGTTGATCAAATGGTTACCGTTTGTCCAACTGGTGTGATGTTTTCACGGTATTCTACTAAATGTGTGTTGACGCTAATAGACAGTCTAGATCATTGGAGTGGGCTGTCCTAGTTCCCCCGTTGGTAAGTTGGGAGCGTTGGTTAGTTGGGAGCGGATTGCCGAGTAAACTCTGTGGGGTCTACCATGATTTATGTATTTTATCCACTCCTCAATCCATTTTAACATATAATTTTAGGGCTTGATACAAAAAATTAAGCATATCCAAAGCTCAAGTGGCCCACATCGCAGGAAACAGTGTGAATTGAACTTGTACCATTGAAAATTTCTTGGAGGTCACAAAAGTTTTGGATCAAGCTGATATTTGTGTTTTCCCTTCATCCATGTCCTTTTTATTCCCACTGTTTCCTATGGTATGATCCACTTGAGATTTGGATATGCTTCAAGTTTGGGCTCAACCACTAATATGAGCTGGAAAAACGGATGGATGGTGTAGATAAGCCACATACATTCGCATTGGGTCCAACTGAGTTTACTCAGGATGATAAGAGCCCTGTGTGGGGGGCCTAGACACGTCCGTGGGAAATTCACTCTGTCCGTCTGTTTTAAAAGACCACAATAGGATGGGATTCTAAAAATCAGGGAGATCTGAAACTCATTTGGGCCATACCACTTGAAATGGTGGGGATTGAACACTTAGCGGTGATAGAAGTTTTCTATCAGGATGATATTTGCTCCTACAGTTTATCTGAGTGGTAATAATTTCATAAACGGTTTGGATGGCATATAAACATTATGGTCAGCTCTAGTAAGGTTTCAACGGTGGATGTTATTGTTTTGCTGGTGTGTCCCACTTGAGTTTTGGATCTAACTATTTTTAAAATCCTATCCTATTGTGGTCTTTCATAATAGATGGATGGAGTCGATTTGTCACAGACATCTTTGTGAACTCCACACAACTTTGTGCTGGGGCAATTCACTCCCTTGTTAGTTGATCTCCAAAGGGAACACACACCCAAACCACAAGTTGGGAGAACTGTTAGAAGTGAGAATCAAATGAAAGCAATCAGCAAATCAACACACATGAGAAGGCAATCCAAATTTTATGATGAAAATCTCTTTTGAAAAAAATAAATCACTACACAACAATTTGCCCTATGAATTAAAAGTTACAATAAAATGAAGAAAATTTACCCGAATCCAAGCTGCACAAGAGAAATCCAAGCTAACTCTAACCTTTTCTCTCATCTTAGAAGTTAAAACTCTTTCAACCCATTGAACACGTTTAGATTCCTTGTGTTACCATAATCCCACATTACACCCTTTAAGCAGCATAAAATTGAAATTATAAACAAATTCTGCCGCACAACCAACCTATACAGTTCGCCGTCCGTCGAGCCCTACCCCATCGGGTGATTGGCAATAGCCTTATCTGTCCAGAGTTCACAGTTATTGGAATGAAAATTTTGGGTGCCCAACTAAACCCATTGTGCATCCAACAGCCTCCTATCTTTCAATTAGGCAGAATCCACATTCCTAAGGCCTCATCCAAAGTAATTTGGGGCCCCTGACCCGGTCTTGTCGGACGACCGATGCCCTTGGACAACCCTAACAAAGATTGAAGACAACCCTAACAAGCCCTATATTAGAAACCTGAACCCGAGCCATATTGGTGGGAAATATATGCTCATGTTGCATTGGATGGGGTCCATCATATCAAAGGTTTGAATCAGCTAGCCATGGGCCCTACTTGCGTACCAACCGAAAATCAGCAGGTAAGCCTCAAGAGGAGCGCTCATTGTGCTCGACTATATTAGATTCACGAGGTTTCACTTTTCAGAGCAAATCTGTCGCTTCCCGGCCATTCATCAGATAGGTTGCACTACAAGTATGATCTGGCACATTCAACGGACCCAAAAATCAGATATTCCTTTCAACGGATGGGCTACTCCAGTCTGGGAATAGTCGCTGGTTGGGAAAAGGAACAATGGCCCATATTCACCTTACTCGTGTGACCTTCTTAGATTAGCTGATTATGCGTCTGTATGGCGATGACGGTGGGAGCTGTCTGATGAATGGTTCAGATCTTGCACGTGTGCCAATTGCCATGTTGATGGATTGAAACTGCATACTCCAAAGGCCATTTGGGGAGCTCCGAGAGGCACATGTGTGAGATCCGGGCCATTCATCAGGTGAAGGCCTTCTGA
This sequence comes from Liriodendron chinense, assembly GCA_003013855.2. Lineage (NCBI taxonomy): Eukaryota > Viridiplantae > Streptophyta > Magnoliopsida > Magnoliales > Magnoliaceae > Liriodendron > Liriodendron chinense. The sequence goes on from PVNU02002096.1 coordinate 40,046, forward strand.
ATGGCCCAGGTGGTCTCACTGAGTCTCCAATCGGATCATTACCCCTGCGCGGTTTCGGTGGATCCCTGAACGTGGGTCCACCTTGATGTATGTTCCTTATATCTAAGCCATTCATCTGTTTTGAAAGCTCATTTTAGGGCATTATAATAAAAATGAAGCAGATCCAAATCTCAAGTGGACCATAATTTAGGAAACAGTGGTAATCTACCATTAAAAACTTCTCATGGGACAAAAAAAGCTTTGGATCAGTCTGATATTTGTGTGGTCTCTTCATCCAGGTCTTTGTGACCTTATCAACGGGTTGGATGGAAAACAAACATTCCGGTGGCCCTCTTGAACTTTTTAATGGTGAGGATTCAATCAAGACTGTTTCCTTAGGTATGGTCTCCTAAGAGCTGGATTTGCTTCATTTTTGAGGTCATACCCTAAATTGAGCCGTCAAAATAGATGGACGGAATGGATGTAAGGAATATACATCACAGGGAGCTCCACAGTTAGGGATCCACCCAAATGGGACGTGGGCTGCCAGAAGCTGTCCCTAAGCTCTGTGGGCCCACCGTGATGTATGCATTATATCCACTCCGTCCATCCGTTTGGCCAGCCCGTTTTAAGAGATAAGCCCAAACATGAGGTAGATCCAAAGCCCAAGTGGACCACACTACAGGAAACAGTTGAGATTGAACACCTAACGTCGAAAACTTCTATGTGGGCACTAGAAAAGGTTTCAACGGTGGGGGTCATATCCCTTCTGTTTCCAGTGTAGTGGTCCACTTGAAATTTGGATCTGCTTCGTGTTTGTTCTCAAGACTTAAAACGAGTTGGCGAAACGGATGAACGGAGTGGATATAACACATACAAGACTCACGATGGGCCCCAGGGTGCTTAGGGCTAGGGCTGAAAGTCGGGCGGGTTGGTGCTGAACCCTAACCTAACCCAAGGTTCCTATACCTCAACCCTAACCCAACCCAACCCAACCTCGGGTTGGGAATTCTCAACCCAAGCCCAACCCAAGCGGGCTCGGTCGGGTTGACCGGGTTGGTCGGGTTGATACATGCTAATGTTTTCGTTGTTACATTAGTCTATTATATTTCAATACACACCTTATTTTTGGTACCTATGGCTTTATTAATTATATATGTACTTATTTATGTAAAGAACTTCACTTTTCCTAAACAAATAAGTTAAAATACAAGTAAACATTATACGTTTACTTCACTAAAATATAATAAAAGCATAAGTAACTTGTATATAGATCGGGTTCGGGTTGGGTCGGGCAACCCGAGACCTCAACCCAAGCCCGACCCAAACTTCATCGGGTTGATGTTTTCATAGCCCAAGCTCAAGATCGGGTTCGATACTTCTTGCCCAAGCCCAATCCAATGTCGGGTCGGTCGGGTTGAACCCGCCCAACTTTCAGCCCTACTTAGGGCTGCAGCCAATTCCTTGGTGTACCGCGACTCCCCTCAACGTCTCTCTCCCATTCTCACCCGACCGCGAATCGCCTCAACGTCTCTTCCATTCTCGCCCCCAACAAATTCAATTCAAAAACCGGAGCTCGTTCCGTCGTCTGCAATAAGCCTGGTGCGTAGTACGCACCCTTTCTCGAGAAGTGGAGAGAAAGACGATGATGGGATGGGGATCAGCAGCCAGAAACCCTAAACCCACAAAACCCCCTCCTTTTCCTACTTCAACCACACTCGAAGACCCCTCTCTCTCCGTCTCCGATCAAAGAACTCTCTATCTCGTATCATCTCTCTCTCTCTCTCTCTCTCTCTCTCTCTCTCTCTCTCTCTCGATTTCTCTCAAATCTTCTACTGATAGCAGTTTTTGTTGTTGTTGTTCTTCTTCTTTTAAATTATTGCTAGGTGAATATCTTCATCGTGAATACATCTCGTTTCCTCAATAAATTCTCCGCCATCTGCGAACAGAAGCTCTCTCACGTCCATAGGTACTGTAATGCAGTAATTGTCCTCAATTGAAGCCTCATTGCTCCTTTTATGCTGCCTTTGGATGCACAAGCTAATTAAATTGCGTTTGGCAGCTTGGATTTGGAATTTTAAGATTCTAAATCCAGGTTTTCGAATAGATTCTCTATCTATCAGTTGTGTTTGGCGACCTAGATTTTCAAGCTGTGGAATCCAGAAACTGTGTTTGGCAACCTGGATTTTCAAGCTGCAACTCTCCCCTTTTCATTAAAATATGAAAAATTTGACTGTTGGGGAGGATTGCAAATCCAATGATTTTGTAAATCATAAAGTCATAGTTATTGGGAACTCATAAAGTCACGCAATTTTCTTGAAGAATATGTTGTCAATATGGTGTAGCGTCCAGGAATGTAGTAGGAAACTTTTGAGAAATTGTCCACTAAAATGAAAATCAAATACATTCCTCTCTGAGTATAGCATGAGCTAGGTCCATGGAAATATCCACCTACAACGCGATTGGAACACGAAAAGGCATATAATGGCCCGTGTGTTCTGCCCATGAAAGTCTTGACATCTTCGACACCGTGCTACTTATTGTTCAATTCCAAAACCACATGGGGAGTTAATAGTATTTTTCCTCCACAATAGCAAATGTTTTATCTCTTTTGAAGTATTCACCAAGTCCCGTTTGTGTACCTCAAATAGGATATTTTCTTGCAACATTTCTTCTGGAATTCTTTAGCGTACTTAGATAAATATCCACCATGTGAGATTAATTCATGCATTGGATCTTCGTCATCCACACATCTATCAAGCATCTTGATGAAATTATCGAGCATCTTGTTGAAATGGGGTCCTCCGATAACCTCCACAATGAGTTTACCTAGTTGCACCACCCTCATACTATAAGCGTTTGTGCTTTGTTCTGACTTCCAACTCTGTGACACAAAAGGAAGGTTTACTTTCTTAAAAAGCTATCCACTTTGCATGACGAGCATTTAACTTCTTTTGGGAGTGTAGATATCTCAATGCGTCATGGTTTGAGTATAGAATAAATTCTCGATGAATCACATAGTGAGGATGTAAAAAAAATAATAAATCAATATGCCACTAATTTCACATTACATGGATCACTATATAGAACTTGAGATCATATGTGTAGTTCTTTTATGCATCATTAAGCTTCTCGCTAAAGAAAACGGTTAGATTTCCTTCTTAACTTAGCACCACAGAAATGCTAACATTTAAAGCGCCGTTTTCCACCTTGAAGACTTTGTTGAAGTCCAAAAGTGTAAAAATTGGAGACTTTGTCATATTATTTTTAATGGTGCTAAAGCTCTTGTCCACCACGTTGGTCCATTCAAACTTCCCTCTGTGCATGCAATCAGTAATGCGGTAATAGTGCTGAAATTCTAGATCAATCTTTGGTGACAGGTTGCCAACTCATGGTAAGAATGGACCTCCGAAAGGGTTTGTGTGTGGGTCACTCTGCAATCATGTTGATACTCTTGGTCAACATTGATCCTTTCTGTAGAAACAATATCCCAACATAATACTTTGACTGAACTCTAATTGAAAACAGAAACTAGGGTAAAACTTGAACTCCTATTCAGATTAAACCTGTTTACACATCTTCCATGTGGGCTTATCAATAACTATAAGGCCCTTAAAGGTGGTCTGGTTGGTCTTTGTATTAAATAACCATAGTATTGTGTATAAAAGGTATAAGCAATGGTTAGGTGTAATTTATGGGGGTCCACAGTCGATCCGATTGGCTATTGGGGCCCATCTCTTGTACATGCGACCAAGTGGGCCCCACCTTGCGTCTCCCTTGCTACATGAGTATTGTGTGGCTTGGGTGCATAGGTTTCAAAGCTTCATGTCATAATTCGTGTGTGACTTGGTTAAAATGAATCACAATATTCGTATTGCAGATGAGGATGAGTGCATTGTATGAATCGGCTGAGTTAGGGTAAGTCTCTGATCCAGACAAGTCCCTACCTCTATTCTAAATATGGGACATGAATCGTCTCATCTAGAACTGATACCAAGGCAACTTAGAGGTATCAACTCGATATTGTTCACTATCTTAAACACTGGCTTTCATGCTTTTGGAGGCCAAATGGGAAGAGTAATAGATGGCCATGACGAGTTTGAAGAGTCCTAGAAGTATAGACTGTATGCATTGTTGAGGTACTTAGAGAAACCTAAAATCGTTATGAATGACAATAATGTTTCAAAATATGTAGATCTTTCCTCTATTATGGATAGTTTCACACCAATGGATGTGATTATTTTCACACTAGTCAAATGCAACTGTTTGTTGTGTTCATATTGGGTTATTGCTCAAAGGTTTTCTATTTTAGGAGAATATTGCAGTTAGATGCTACCCTTACCCTTTTGGAGGCCAAGCTGGGGAGCATAGATCGTGTTGGAGAATGTGAAGAAAATGGTAGTGTAGAAGTCACAGGACCTTCAGATCAACTGGAGCCCCAAGATCCTTCCTCTGTTGAGAGCTCCTCTGAGCCAACATGCAGATCTGGCAAGCCTTCATGGTTAGCGCATTCCCTCGTCATGCTATTTTCTCTCTCTTTTCTGCCACTCCATTTGCACTGAGTTTTGTTTTTGGTATGCGTTTTGTGGAAATATTTAAATTTGCACATGTTGTCTCTTCAGTTATTTTTCTTTGGGAATAATGTTGAGGCCTGAGGGGTTAGAGGTTAATTTATCCAAGTCTTGGCAAATTCTATAATGATGGATGTTTATTGGCTAATTCATTAGCAAAGTTTTGCATCATTCTGTACCGTTCTCTTAGAGAGCAGAAGTGTCCAAGAGGGTTAGAAGGTTGGAACATGTCAGGATCATTCGATTTGGTATTGTCTTACAAAGAATAAGAGCTGTTAGATGTATTGTTGACATTTATAGTTTCCTTTGTATGCAAAAAATATGTATTTTTGTCTTCTGTACTCCTTATTGATAAGCACTGTAGTAGAAATTTTCTTTTTGCCTATTAATTAGATAAGTTTTCAGAAGTTTGGTTAGCTCTGAAACTTCAACGACCTAAAAGGTGTCAACAATCAACCAAGTCATACCCCTTTACGGGAATAGATTCTCTCTGTTAAAAAGACATTTTGTGTTGACTTTCATTAAATTGGAGTATTTTTTTCTAATCCAATCCATACATTATAAGTCACTCATTCGTTAAATTTGTTTGGGCCACTATTCATTGAAAGAATCTTTTGGCCAACATCGCCATCACCAGTCATTAAAATGTTTTTTTCCAAAATGTTTCTGATCCAGCCGGCATGGGTGATGCTTCAAAGGCTGCTCTTGTCCTCTATAAAGGTTTGGGACTCCTAGATAGGGAGTTCAAGGCCCGGTTATTGTAGAAGTCGGCTTGCTTAATCTCATAAAATGGGTGAGCAAGGATCATCATGTGCATTGGAGTTTTTCCTTTCAATGAAATTCATGTTCTCTCCTCAAGTGTAAAAATTTCATTTGCCCACCTTCATAGCTGATATTTTAGCTAAAGGAGGGACAACCTTGTCTTCCACTTTACACCTTGATGTTCTGCAAGATGGGATTGAACTGAGGATTTCAAGATGGTGACAATAGACCAACATCCAAATGTGTTGCAGGTGACGTTCAATTGATACAATAGTAACTAGGATGTTTTTGTCTAAAAAGTAGGAAACCAAACTAACATGTCAATCAGACATGAGAGTCAAGACAATGGCCTTGCATATGCTATCCAACATCATCCTCATCCTCGTCCTCATCATCATAACCCTGTCCTAGCTATTTGGGGCTGGCTTTTTGAATCTTGTTTTTCGCCAATTACTCCTAAAGGCCCATGCCTCGGTAAGCAAATAAGCCTTCATTGCTCTTCTCACTACCTCGATCAAATTACTATTATTAGGCCTTTCTTTGATTCTCTCTTCAGGTCCTTCCGTTATATTCAATGTTCCTGTAGACACCCCACACAACAAAGTGTTTAGTTTAAATAACACATCCATTATGAGCAAAGCATCCTACATTGTCTAAAAGTGAAAGGTTTGTAGAATTTTACTGTTTAATTAACACATCCATTATGAGCAAAGCATTCTACACTGTCTAAAAGTGAAAGGTTTGTAGAATTTTATTAAGTATCCACTTGAATCTAGAGGTGAACTAACATGGTGTGAGACCCGGCCTAATGCAAGGTTGGGCCCCACACCCTTTTAAAACAGAAAAAAGAAAAAGAAACACACACACACACACACACACACACACACACACACACACACACACAGGACTTTGACCACAAAAGAAGGCCTGGACGAGGGGAATTTTTCTGTGTCCAAGGCCAGTTTTTGGACCAACTTCGGGCCCTAATTCCTCAGGTTTATAACATTTAAATTTTATGATCTATAAGTCTATCTTGTAGTCCATCAAACTACCTTTCCAATGAGCCTGATTTTAGCTCGATTCAATCTATGGGTGTGATGATATGATCGAAATACTAAACAATATGCATGATCGATTGACTATTGCAGATTGAAAAATTGGCCCAATTTGTGGACCCCATATCTTCTTAACCTTGAGACATTTTTCCTTTAAACCAAAACCATCAGTTAGCCTATCAAATCCTCTTTTCAACAAGCTATAGATCACCCAATTTCGACGCTTGAGAAGCAAAATTTGATAAAAAACTGAGAGGTACACGTGCTATACTGTGCAAGAAACAATTCTAATTATTATATCCATGCTCTTGCATGGAAATCTGAAACCCAAAATCCAAATTCCTTTTCACTATTTGACCCAATTTTTACTAAAATACCCTTAGAAGCCTTAGCTTACCCCTAAGCTATCATCTTTTTCGAAAACTAACCTTTAGTAAAATCCTGAAACTATTCTCATTAAGCCATGAGATGCTTTATAGTGTTTCAATCCTAGCCACTCACTCCCAAAGCCTCTAGAACCCTCCTAAAACTTTTCCTAAGCATAATTGCACCTCAATCCTTTACAAATGACTTTCCAGCTATGTAATCAACAATCCACAATATGCCACTTGTCATTCATTCCACACTTCACTACCCTTTGATTACCATCTTTTACTACCAAATTACAGCTTTACCACGCTCTCTTTCATAATTAGAGATCCATTGCACCAAGAGAGGGGTCTTGCCTCTTAAAATTCTAAGTCCCTATATCCTAACTTTATGAGCCCAATTTCTATCTAGAGAAAAATTCTGCAAGTCCTATGGAGATGTAAGAGAACATAAGCATGTATGAAACACTCCCACTAATGGTGAATTAAGCAGCTAATCGCTGAATCATCTGCCTGTTCGTGAGAGTTGAATCTTCTAGATATGACTGATCTTCTAGATAACACTTGATGTCTGCATACCGTAGAAGGCCATCTGGTGTTGCTTCAATTTCCTGAATCTGGACACAAAAAGTTGGTTCTCATCATTGAGGGTCAACTGTTCGAAACGAGCTCGTTGTCACTCCCTTTCTTCCTCCTTGCTCTCCATAAAGATTCTAAAAAAAGGGATTTCAACTTCAACTTGAAGAATGACCTCCATCCCATAAGCAAGTGCATACGGCATCACACCTATTGAGGATCGAATTGACGTCCAATATGCCCAAAGTGCATAAGGTAGCTTTTCATGCCATTCGCCATATGTCTTGACCATCGTGTTGAGGATATAGATCGGAGTCTTGTTTGTTGCCTCAACCCCTCTATTGGCTTGTGGTCTATATGAGGTCGATAGGTACCTCTTGATATGGAATTGCTATAAGAAACCATCTACCTTCTTATTCACGAAATTAGGCTGGAGGTTGTGCATGCATGCTCATAAGGTATGTTATTTTACTTTAAAAAAATGGGCACTAAGGTTCCCCAACTTCTCGATTCTCCCAACGACATACCTCTTTACTTAGTGAACCAATCTTGGGTACTTGTCATGGAGGTAGTCCTTATCCATTGTTAAGAACGGCCACTAGGTTCCTTGTAACGCCCCGTAAAATCGCCTTCCTTCAGACTCGAACGCATACCCGAACCCACTAGACACATATCACCCTCTAGACAAATAATTGGCCGCACATGACTTAGAGAACTATAGTCTCATGGTGTCGGGTACTTAGATACGCACGTAGGAGTCGTTCCGCCGCCTGTCCCGAGACTGTTAGGCCCGAAACTTATCGGGGTGCCACAAGAGTTGGTATCAGAGCCAAGGCATTAGAAACAACGGGACTATGGGTATGGACTTACCAAAAGAAAGGAGATAGGGAGTGGGGGCGAGTAAAGCTTAAGTTTAGGACAAGATCGATCTAGTCAATCTTCGTAGATGGGGTTTGATCATAAACCCCTTGAATTACAGGGTACGTGTGTGATGGGTAGAGCTGGGACACTAATAAGTGGCCCAGGATAGGATTGGGGTGAAGGAAGGATACCCAAATGTGGGAAATGGTTGAGGAATAGGACCCACACTTGACTTGGGAACCTTGGGACAGACCTGTCCGGTACCAATGGACAGTGTCCGGTACCACCGGACCCCCCTGGACACTCATAGAACAACCCCCACAGGCTTGTTCGGTACCACCAGACAGTGCTAGGTACCACCGGACACCCCTGCCCAAACATTTCAAGTCGTACCAGACCTGTCCGGTACCACCAGACCTGTCCAGTACCACCAGACAGTGTCCGGTACCACCGGACCCCGCTGGTCCAACTGGTCTAGACCTGTCCGGTACCACCGGACGGGCTCACCAAAGCACTTATAGGCCACTTTAAAAGTCTATTTTCTCTTTCTTTTTACTTCACTCCTCCCATTTTCTCTCTTCTTTCTCACTTCCTACCAAACTCTAGCTTCCCAACTCCCCAAAACCTCCCCCAATCTTCTAGAAATCTCACCCCATTTCATCTCCAACTTCAAGAACCCATCAATGGCGGCCTTCCTCTCCGCCGTAGCTTCTTTTTTCGCTATCCCTCTCCTCGTTGCTCTCACCGGAAGCAAGAGGGCCGCTGCCGGACCTAGCCGAGAGGCTTCCAAGAAGAAAAAGACCGACCAAGGGGCGTCATCCTCAAGCCAATCCTCCGGAAGGTTTGCAAAACTGCCGGTAATCTTCGAACGGCTGGTGGAAGACGATGTTTTTTAGAAATATGGGGCTCTCAACGCCTTAGAGAGAAAGGATGGGGCCCGGTCTTCAAGATCGACGACCCAGCCAGCGAGGGTTAACGCGCCTCTTCTATTCCAAGATCACTAGCCCTAGCTTTGACCCCTTGGGCTTTGACATAGAGGGCGGCGGCCAAGTGTACCACATTGTCGCCAAAGTGATTGCGGAGAAGTTGGGAATTCCGTTGGGAACCGTCTATATCGACGAAGACGATAGCAAGCCACACCCTTTTAAAAGATGGGATCCATGCCCTGTGTGGAAAGATGGCTAGCTGGAGGTCCAACGCGGGCCTGTTGGCTAGTGACATGCGGACGAAGAATCGAGTCCTCCATCAGATTTTCGCAGCAAACGTGTACCCACGAAAGGGAAACACCACAGAGCTGTCATATTTCATGATAGAGGTGCTCTATCAAGTGACGCAGGGCGAGGATGTGTGCCTTCCGACCCTCATACTTAGGTACATTGTAAAGGCTGCTTCCACACTTCGTGCCAAACCACCGGCCCTCCCGTTTGCGCGCCTCATTTGCCGTTTGGCCTAACGATGCCGAATCGTGGGACCAAGGGGGTATTTTAAGCCGGTCAAGCCGATCGGTATCAATACCCTCCAACGAATGCGGGTGATAAAAGATTCACCGGACGAACCTGATCCGGAGATATTAGAGGAAGAAGGTGAAGACGTTGAGCCGAGGACCGAAGGTGGGGACGACCAACCGCCCATGGATCTTCGGGCCGAGATTATCGACCTCAAGCGGAAGGTCGAACAAGTCGACAATCGGAGCAAGAAGATGCACAGTCTTCTTAAACGAATCCTATGTTGTCTCGAGAAGAACAAGGAGGGCGCACCCCCTCCGTAGGCCTAGATTTTTCCTTTTCGTCTTTAGTAAGTTAATTAGTGTATGTGTTAGGGCCTTGGGTGAAGAGTGATACTTCCCCAAGTAGGCTAAGTATTAGGACCGATTTTGGGCCATGATGTGGCCAAGTATGGGAATAGTTGTGGGTGTAGTGGCTAACTTGTAAGGCTGTACTTATGAATGAAATGAAATTTCTGACTATAAATGCTATGTCTTTCTTGAATCGTGTAAACTGTGATAATTATGTCTTTCTTTCTAAATTGTGTTACGCTTGCATGTGTATGTCTGTATGCTAAATCATGTACGCTTGTATGTGCATGTCTGTATGTGCACGCACATGATAATAGAAATTCATTACCGCTTATTACCATATGGGCCTCCGCTATGATACTAACGGACGTCCATTGGCATGTGCAGCTTAATGTCGCATCACTTCGATCGAGTGTATACTCGGACGAATCGGGGTGGGGGACCCGAAGATGCTAACACCCCGCAAGGGGGAAACAATGACCCCAGCTCTAGCGGTGAGTGCCCTGAGGTGACGGGGGAATATTCGTTAAGCTCTCACCAAGGGCCATCATTGCCGCCACCTCCCCCCTTGCCCCAGGCCTTGCAAAATGAGGATGTAATGCAGCAACTGTTGAGTGCGCTGCAACAACAACAACAAACTCTTACCGCACTTATGGGGGTGATTGCCCAGAGTGCGGGAGGCGTTGCGTATGCGCCAGTTGCAGCCGCCAATGATGCACGAGTGACACTACCTCCCCCTCCTTCGCTAGCTAGACCGATTCAAATTCACCGGGAGGGCATCTTCGAGCGCTTCCAAAAGATGCGCCCCCCGACCTTCGCCGAAACCCACAACCCGGCAGATGCCGAGCATTGGCTTGATCGTATGGAAGAGATGCTTGAGCCTTTCCAATGCTCCGAGGCCGAGCAAGTGGCTCTTGTTGCCTACTCGCTTGAAAAGGATGCGAATTTGTGGTGGAGGAGCGTTAAACGCACGGTCTCGAGAAACCACGTGTGGACCTGGCAAGACTTTAAGGATCGGTTCTATGAGAAGTACTTCCCGATCACGTACCGACATGCCCAGGAGGCCCTATACTACAAACTACAGCAGGGCAATATGAGTGTCGGGGAGTACGAGACCCGGTTCTCGGAATTATTGATATATGCGCCGGCCACGGCCACAGATGAGGGGGCGAAATTACGCCACTTTTTGGAGGGACTGCAGCCTAGGATACGCACAAAAATGTGTTGCACCGAGATTACTACCTACGCGGCTGCATTCGCTAAGGCGCTAGAGTCAGAACAGGACGCTATCCGACTCTCACGCGCCCGCCTTCAAATCGGTGCGCGAGTGAGGCCGGAAACCTCTACCTTTACTGCCCCAAGTAAGAGGGTTCGCACGGAACCAACTCCATTGCGCTCCCTGATGCCGCCACCCACCTCAAGTTCCACCCGAACATGTAACTACTGCCAGAAGACAGGGCACACTGAGGGATATTGTTACGCCAAGATGAAGGACCACAACATCAAACCCTCCACATCAGCAGGCCTCTCTCCAACGGGCACCAACGTGGCATCTTCTGCACATCCAAAGCCACAATTGCGAACTGGGCGAGCTTCGGTTCCCAAGGTCGATCACACCCGGCCTCCATTGCATCTGGGGCTAATCGGGTTCAACAAGCAAGAGTCCACGCGATGATCGCCGGTGAGCCTAACACCTCGGGTCCAGTTCCTCGAGCTTTTGAAGGTACCGCCCACATACATGATACTCCCGTGCATATATTGGTTGATACTGGAGCAACTACCTCCTTCATATCATACTCCCTAGTGAAGCGACTAGGATTGAAGACTACAAATGTACCGAAAATCTCGGTGATGACTGCCGTAGGGTCCTTCTCAGACTCCACGAAAACCTGCCCCCAATGCACCGTCGTCATTGGTGGGAAGGAAATATGCCTAAATCTAATCGTTGCTAGCATTCGCTATTAGGACGTCATCATCGGCATGGACTGGCTAACTACAGTAGAAGTCGAGATAGACTGTGGAGCGAGAAGCGTGAAGGTACAACTTCGAGGAGGAGACTCCTTCACGATCCCCATTCAATTCAGCCACAGGTATCGTGTTCAAATTTATGCCATGCGCGATGTAGGCTATTATGATTGTCCGTCTGTGAGCTCAACCCTCGTAGTGCGGGAATTCAGCGATCTATTTCGCGGTGTACCAGGACTCCTGCCCCAACGAGAGGCCGAATTTACGATCGAACTGGTGCCTGGCACAACTCCAATTGCCCTACCAGCTTATCGCATGCCCCCGTGTGAAATGGAAGAGCTGAGGCGACAGATAGATGACTAGTTGGAACTCGGGTTCATCCAACCCAGCGTGTCACCATGGGGAGCCCCGGTCCTCTTTGTTCGAAAAAAGGACGGAACCCTCTGTTTATGCATAGACTATCGAAAGCTGAATAAGGTGACAGTAAAGAATAAATACCCGTTGCCCAGAATCGATGATCTATTTGATCAACTAAAGGGTACCCGTTACTTCTCAAAGATTGACCTGCAGTCGGGGTATCATCAAGTACGGGTCAGAAAGGAAGATGTGCCAAAAACGGCTTTTAAGACCAGCTTTGGGCACTATGAGTTTCTCGTAATGCCCTTTTGACTCACCAATGCTCCTGCAGTGTTCATAGACTTGATGAACCGCGTCTTCAGGCCATTCCTGTATCGATATGTTATCTTCAGGCCATTCCTGCACGGGAGTATCATGTATGTGGGCGGTACCTTCAAAAGCTCGAGGAACTGGACCCGAGGTGTTAGGCTCGTCGGCGATCATCGCGCGGACTCTTGCTTGTTGAACCCGATTAGCCCCAGATGCAATGGAGGCCGGGTGTGATCGACCTTGGGAACCGAAGCTCGCCCAGTTCGCAATTGTGGCTTTGGATGTGTAGAAGATGCCACGCTGGTGCCCGTTGGAGAGCGGCCTGCTGATGTGGAGGGTTTGATGTTGTGGTCCTTCATCTTGGCGTAACAATATCCCTCAGTGTGCCCTGTCTTCTGGCAGTAGTTACATGTTCGGGTGGAACCTGAGGTGGGTGGCGGCATCAGGGAGCGCAATGGAGTTGGTTCCGTGCGAACCCTCTTGCTTGGGGCAGTGAAGGTAGAGGTTTCCGGCCTCACTCACGCACCGATTTGAAGGCGGGCGCGTGAGAGTCGGATAGCGTCCTGTTCTGACTCTAGCGCCTTAGCGAATGCAGCCGCGTAGGTAGTAATCTCGGTGCAACACATTTTTGTGCGTATCCTAGGCTGCAGTCCCTCCAAAAAGTGGCGTAATTTTGCCCCCTCATCTGTGGCCGTGGCCGGCGCATATATCAATAATTCCGAGAACCGGGTCTCGTACTCCCCGACACTCATATTGCCCTGCTGTAGTTTGTAGTATAGGGCCTCCTGGGCATGTCGGTACGTGATCGGGAAGTACTTCTCGTAGAACCGATCCTTAAAGTCTTGCCAGGTCCACACGTGGTTTCTCGGGACCGTGCGTTTAACGCTCCTCCACCACAAATTCGCATCCTTTTCAAGCGAGTAGGCAACAAGAGCCACTTGCTCGGCCTCGGAGCATTGGAAAGGCTCAAGCATCTCTTCCATACGATCAAGCCAATGCTCGGCATCTGCCGAGTTGTGGGTTTCGGCGAAGGTCGGGGGGCGCATCTTTTGGAAGCGCTCGAAGATGCCCTCCCGGTGAATTTGAATCGGTCTAGCTAGCGAAGGAGGGGGAGGTAGTGTCACTCGTGCATCATTGGCGGCTGCAACTGGCGCATACGCAACGCCTCCCGCACTCTGGGCAATCACCCCCATAAGTGCGGTAAGAGTTTGTTGTTGTTGTTGCAGCGCACTCAACAGTTGCTGCATTACATCCTCATTTTGCAAGGCCTGGGGCAAGGGGGGAGGTGGCGGCAATGATGGCCCTTGGTGAGAGCTTAACGAATATTCCCCCGTCACCTCAGGGCACTCACCGCTAGAGCTGGGGTCATTGTTTCCCCCTTGCGGGGTGTTAGCATCTTCGGGTCCCCCACCCCGATTCGTCCGAGTATACACTCGATCGAAGTGATGCGACATTAAGCTGCACATGCCAATGGACGTCCGTTAGTATCATAGCGGAGGCCCATATGGTAATAAGCGGTAATGAATTTCTATTATCATGTGCGTGCACATACAGACATGCACATACAAGCGTACATGATTTAGCATACAGACATACACATGCAAGCGTAACACAATTTAGAAAGAAAGACATAATTATCACAGTTTACACGATTCAAGAAAGACATAGCATTTATAGTCAGAAATTTCATTTCATTCATAAGTACAGCCTTACAAGTTAGCCACTACACCCACAACTATTCCCATACTTGGCCACATCATGGCCCAAAATCGGTCCTAATACTTAGCCTACTTGGGGAAGTATCACTCTTCACCCAAGGCCCTAACACATACACTAATTAACTTACTAAAGACGAAAAGGAAAAATCTAGGCCTACGGAGGGGGTGCGCCCTCCTTGTTCTTCTCGAGACAACATAGGATTCGTTTAAGAAGATTGTGCATCTTCTTGCTCCGATTGTCGACTTGTTCGACCTTCCGCTTGAGGTCGATAATCTCGCCCCGAAGATCCATGGGCGGTTGGTCGTCCCCGCCTTCGGTCCTCGGCTCAACGTCTTCACCTTCTTCCTCTAATATCTCCGGATCAGGTTCGTCCGGTGAATCTTTTATCACCCGCATTCGTTGGAGGGTATTGATACCGATCGGTTTGACCGGCTTAAAATACCCCCTTGGTCCCACGCTTCGGCATCGTTGGGCCAAACGGCAAATGAGGCGTGCAAACGGGAGGGCAGGTGGTTTGGCACGAAGTGTGGAAGCAGCCTTTACAATGTACCTAAGTATGAGGGTTGGAAGGCACACATCCTCGCCCCGCGTCACTTGATAGAGCACCTCTATCATGAAATATGACAGCTCTGTGGTGTTCCTCTTTCGTGGGTACACGTTTGCTGCGAAAATCTGATGGAGGACTTGATTCTTCGTCCGCATGTCACTAGCCAACAGGCCCGTGTTGGACCTCCAGCTAGCCATCTTTCCACACAGGGCACGGATCCGATCGTACTTGCCCTGGTGTGGCTTGCTATTGTCTTCGTCGATATAGACGGTTCCCAACGAAATTCCCAACTCCTCCGCAATCACTTTGGCGTCAATGTGGTACACTTGGCCGTCGCCCTCTATGTCAAAGCCCAAGGGGTCAAAGCTAGGGCTAGTGATCTTGGAATAGAAGAGGCGCGTTAACCCTCGCTGGCTGGGTCGTCGATCTTGAAGACCGGGCCCCATCCTTTCTCTCTTAAGGCGTTGAAAGCCCCATATTTCTAAAAAACATCGTCTTCCACCGGCCGTTCGAAGATTACCGGCCGTTTTGCAAACCTTCCGGAGGATTGGCTTGAGGATGACGCCCCTTGGTCGGTCTTTTTCTTCTTGGAAGCCTCTCGGCTAGGTCCGGCAGCGGCCCTCTTGCTTCCGGTGAGAGCAACGAGGAGAGGGATAGCGAAAAAAGAAGCTACGGCGGAGTGGAAGGCCACCATTGATGGGTTCTTGAAGTTGGAGATGAAATGGGGTGAGATTTTTAGAAGATTGGGGGAGGTTTTGGGGAGTTGGGAAGCTAGAGTTTGGTAGGAAGTAAGAAAGAAGAGAGGAAATGGGAGGAGTGAAGTAAAAAGAAAGAGAAAATAGACTTTTAAAGTGGCCCATAAGTGCTTTGGTGAGCCCGTCCGGTGGTACCGGACAGGTCTGGACCAGCGGGGTCCGATGGTACCGGACACTGTCTGGTGGTACCGGACAGGTCTAGTACGACTTGAAATGTTTGGGCAGGGGTGTCCGGTGGTACCTAGCACTGTCTGGTGGTACCGGACCGGCCTTTGGGGGTTGTTCGATGAGTGTCCAGGGGGGTCCGGTAGTACCGGACAGGTCTGTCCCAAGGTCCCCAAGTCAAGTGTGGGTCCTATTCCTCAACCATTTCCTACATTTAGGTATCCTTCCTTCACCCCAATCCTATCCTGGGTCACTTATTAGTGTCCCAGCTCTACCCATCACACACGTACCCTCTAATTCAAGGGGTTTATGATCAAACCCCATCTACCAAGATTGACTAGATCGATCTTGTCCTAGACTTAAGCTTTACTCGCCCCCACTCCCTATCTCCTTTCTTTTGGTAAGTCCATACCCATAGTCCCGTTGTTTCTAATGCCTTGGCTCTGATACCAACTCTTGTGGCACCCCGACAAGTTTCGGGCCTAACAGTCTCGGGACAGGCGGCGGAACGACTCCTACGTGCGTATCTAAGTTCCCGACACCATGAGACTATAGTTCTCTAAGTCATGTGCGGCCAATTATTCATCTAGAGGGTGATATGTGTCTAGTGGGTTCGAGTATGGGTTCGAGTCTGAAGGAAGGCGATTTTACGGGGCGTTACGTTCCTAGGTTCTCAAATTAAAAGAAATAGCCCACTGCAATGCAAATGAATGTTATTCGTTTGATTTTTGCTAATTTGACCCTTTGACTTACAAGTTACAACTACTAATACATTGAAATGGAAAATGAATGAAAGTAAATGGCGAAAGAGATGAGAGTACAAGAAGGATGCCCCCTATAGAAAAGAAAAAGAAAACAAACACAATAATCAAAGTGGGCTGAAGTGTCAAAATTTCTTAATTCTCCTCTTTTGAATTGGGTCTACATAAAAAAGATGATGTTTCCTAGTGGAGTTGCTATTCATCAACGTAACGACTAAGGCCACTGAAATTATGGTGCCTATAAGGTAGATTTTGAAGTCGCCACTAGCCTTTTTATGTGTCGTTCCATGAAATCTTAAATTCCTTATTTATAGCCAAAAAAAGGGGAAGAGTTGTTTCAATTTTTGAGAATTTGACTCCACCAACGTCTTTTCACTAAATTCTAGGGTGAGGCTTGAGGACGAAGGTTTTAGAATAGGAGGGGTTTAGGCACCAATTCTAACCCCGAGATTGCAGTCTCTACTTAAGGAGAAAGATTCCAACAGTTGGAATTTCAACATCAGTTGGTTTGGCTCCCAACGATAAGGAAAAGATTAAAAAAAATGACGCTAATTGGGGAAGAAGGAAGTTGGGGATGTGACGGCCTGATCGATCATGTATCTTCTTGGGATGAAGCTTGTTCTTTCAAAATACTTGCGCTTGGGGCTTGGACTTGATCCCTTTGGACTGATATTGCATTTGATTGTTAGAGGGTCTTGCCTTGTGTAGCCTTCAAAGAGAGGTTGAGGGAGGAAGCAAGTGAATTCTATCCCTTAAGGTTGCTCACTACTCTTAAGAGTACCATTGTACTTCATAGCCTTAGGGGAAAAAAGAATTCCCATGCTCATATTCTTGTACTTTTCCATGGGACTCACAGAATTTTTCTCAAAATATGGGAATTATGCCCATAAAGTTAGGCTACAAGGACTTAAATTTTTGAAAGGCAAGAACCCTTTCTTGGAGAAAGGGGTCATTATTTATAGAAGAGGGATGGTAGAGGTTTAATTTGGTAGGAGAAGATGGGTGATCTAAGGTGTAGTAAATTGTGGGATAAATGACAAGTGTTGTATTATGGGTTGTTGATTAGGCTGTTGGAGGGTAATTTGTAGAGGATTGAGGAACAATTCGACAAGAAAAGTTCTAGGAGGTTTTTAGAGGCTTTGGGATTGAGTAGTTAAGATTGAAAAACTTGGAATCATCTCATGGCATAGGGAGAGAGAGTTTTGGGATTTCACCAACTAAGTTAGTGTCACGCCCCAAAACCCGACACTCGAGTAGCAAGACCCAGATCTTGAGTTGGGGGTTGTGAACTAAATGAGAGCCGCATGTGGGAGTGTTTCCCATGTGTCTGCGTAGTTAGATTAATATTCAGCTCACGATTAATAATCAAAGTCGCATATATTAACACAATAGTAACAAAAGACGGGTATGAGTAACTAAACCATAGGGAATGTTAAAGCAAATATCCAAAATATGCACCTATCCAAATCCCTCAGCTGGGGATATACAACCATAATAAACAAAATGTACGAAATATAAATTAAATAAAAGAAAATGGCTCCTTGGCTCGAGCTCCCGCTAGGCTCTACGTTGCGTCCCCAAAAGCACCACTCTCTAGACCCCAATCATCTATGTATGTGTCAAATGGAAGACGTCAATTGCCAACATAGTGAAGAAATACCCCCAAGATTAAACACACGACATTTTAGCAATATACGAGTTTATTACAAGTACACATTCCTAGGTACACAATTCCTAAGCATATTATCTCTAAGCATATGAGTGCTAAGTATGTTATCATTGTAGTGCAAGCGATCATCAACACTCACACAGTCCACATGGGTTTTATCTTGTTTATCATGTCCTAAATGACATAATAGCTACGCATAAGTTATAACAAGGTAACAATTCACAACATACAAGCCACACATGTTATTTTCGCATGCAAGGAAAATATGACAACACAACAAGCGATTACATAATTTAGGTCATATTTAAGTTCAAGGATACAAGAAATACATTCAAGGTTGGGGATGCGCATCCAGTTGGCATGTGATGGCCCGTGGTGGCTAACCAGCCGGTAAAGTACAGAAAAGCGCACCTATACTAATTAGCCACCCTGTAAAATCCGAAAGAAAAGGACACCCATGGTAAACTAGCTAGCCAGTAAAATGCACAAAAGTACGCCCATACTGGTTAAGCACCCGGTAAAATCCTCATGCCTTGAATGTGTATCTACAATCGTTATTAACCTAATTACAAGAAGTCACTATTAACCTAATTACAAGTCGGAGATGCACATTTAGCTGGCATGTGACGCCCATAGTGGCTAACCAGCCGATAAAATACAGAGCAAAAAACACCCATATTGGTTAGACACGCTGTTGTAAAATCTTCATGCCTCGGATGCGTATCGACAACCATTATAAATCCTAATTGCTAGCAATCTAATCTACAAACAAATCAATTTACTACAATCATTAATCCCATCTACGCGCCATCTAACCTATCAACGATTTGAGGTTGTGAGATGCACGTCTAGCTAGCAGGCGACGCCCATAGTGGCTAACCAGCCAGTAAAATTCAGAGAAGAGTATGCCCATACTAGTTAGGCATCCAGTAAAATCTACACACCTCAGATGTGTATCAGTCCAACCGTTACTAATCCTAATTACAATCAATCTAATCTACAACAATCTAATTTACGATGAATCCTTTCGACTCCCGACTGATGAGGACACAAGACCATTTCAAGTGTACCAACGAAGAAAGCGCCACCCATAAGAAAGCGCCACCCACAAGTACCATCCTTGTGGTTAGGCGATGATTGAGGAGCATTGAAGACCCTACGCACGTGATTTGGCACATAGAAGACACGTGTGTAGGATGGAAGAAGACCCGACTGAAAGTATAGAAAAATACTTTTCTGAAGTTGGTCGGGCGCCCGACCAAATTTGGCACCGGGCGCTCGAAATTCAGCAATTTTTCAGTTTTCCTTGCTGGACAGTTTCTGTCTTAGCCGGGCGCCCGGCCAAATTGGTCACGGGGTGCCCGACCAACGTACGAACTGTTTTTTTTTTTTTTTTTACCAATGTTTTAGGGGTATTTTGGTACTTTTATGTTTTCTTTTTGCTTATTTAAGTGTGCTAAGCCCTAATAACGTGGTTAGTTGATTATTAATGAAAAGACAAACCTCTTTGGTAACTTCTCTCTTCTCTCTCTCTCATGGTGCTTCTTCTCTCTTCTTAATCTTCTTCTTCTGATTTCTTCTGGTGCCCCTCCAAATTCTTCAAGGTATTTTATCTCCTATTGTTATCCTTCTAAACTTCTGTTTTGCTATTCCCCATGATCTAAACTTTGAGAATCGATCCAAACCCTAAACCCCCAAATTCTCAAATCCCTAATCCGAGAAACCTCCTGGTTCTTCGGACTAGTGATCATCATTGATCGATTGGGTAACTCCATGCAAGATCGGGAGGTTCCATCCCTCGCCGGATCCAACTTAGGCACTAATTGAATCCCACACTCCATGGTTGTGATGATGGCCCGTCCCATTGCATGTTTTCTTTCTGGTTTTCTTAGTTTATGATGATTAATGCTAGATCTCATTATTATTATTGCTTTTACTTCCGCTGGATAATTGTGATCATGAGCATGCATCATATTTAGGGCTGTCCTGCATCACCGACCCTTCCACTACAAAAGCGTTCAACTCAGAAAGCGGCTTACGCCGAGAAAGTCTAGTAAAAGATAAACAAAGGGTTCTTCCCGATAAAGGCCACGAGGGGTATGAATATCAAAGACAGATTTCATGAAATCATAAGGCAGGGCCGCTAGTCCAAAGCATCCTTTCTTCGGTCCATAGAGATGGCAATCAAATCCACATAAATAATTTATAAATGTGACAGCTAACTCCTATAAATAATTTATAAGAGTGGTGGACAGAACCACACTGAACAATTTCAACCAACTTTCTTGGCATCTCAACTGGTTTTATGTTTAACTGCTTA
Organism: Liriodendron chinense; assembly: GCA_003013855.2. Classification (NCBI taxonomy): domain Eukaryota; kingdom Viridiplantae; phylum Streptophyta; class Magnoliopsida; order Magnoliales; family Magnoliaceae; genus Liriodendron; species Liriodendron chinense. The sequence continues at coordinate 60,580 of PVNU02002096.1, forward strand.
AGTTCAACTTGATTCAGATTCCAAGAACATATGGAAACTTCTAGGAAATATATAGCTATGCTGGAAGGCCTATTGGGTTGTATTTTGCAGCCCAGACATTTCAGGGATCTCACAACCAAAATTGTGTTTGCTTGATACTTGGTAGCAAAAAAATGAAAAAAGTTTCACAACCAAAAAGTTTCTCATTTGACATGCAGTAATGCTTGAATGAATGTGGCAGCCAACGGATGGCTGTTTATTAAAGAATTCTTCATCCTTAGTTGCATCTTTAACCACGAGTCTTGTGGTTATGGCTTCCATTATTTAAATTGGCAGATAACTGTAACCTTTTCTGATATTCTATAGTACACTTGTGAGCTTTGGAAGTTAATGAACTTAAAACTTTGTTATAATTCTTGAACGGCCGTGACTAAAAACATTGGAAGGTTTTATCTTCAGCCATACCACCATGAAAGGTTTGACTGAATATATGGCACTGTTACCTCACATTTCTAATATGCAACGCATTTTCTGCAGACAATGGATTAGGTGTCTAAGTGGGTTGGAGGTCTTTCTTTCACATTATGTGCTAATATTATCATGATTCAGAATTTTTTAGCTTTTTATATAAACCTTCTTTGGAAATTGTGTGCTATTAAGCTTTTATGTCCATGCTAATATTATACAGATGGTGCGTGTAGTTTCAGTGCAGCTGTTAATGCCCAACAGAAGACCTCAATCTTTTCTGTACATTCTGAAGGACTACAAGTTCAACATTTGACAGAATCAATGTCTCACCAGCATATCTCAATGGTACGTGCCTTTTTCTTTTTGCTTAGTTCTTTTGTACACTTGCCATCTTTATATTTATTAAGTTCACTATTTTCTCTTTATTTTCTAAAGTCTTTCCCCCCTTTTTTATGACTGTTGGTTACCTTTTTCTTATTGGAAAGACGAATAACTCGATCAACTTCCCTAGTTGCTGAGCTAGCTCTCTAAGTCAGTCTAGACTCCTCCTCCTTTTTTTTTAAGTCAGTCATGCAACACACCCACCCTGCTAGCTGGGCAACGCACCCACTTGGTTATTTACACGATGCGCCCCCACCCACCAGTGGGGTTAGTGTGTCTCCTTAGCACTCGAACCTGAGAGCTGCTGTTGAAATGCCCAAGTGTCTTCCAGCTGGGATAGCAGGCGAGACACAAAGCCACTTTGGTTAAGCCAGTCTAGACTTGAGTCTTAGTCTTGGACTTTGTGTTGGGCTTCTCTGAAGAGCCAAATGACATGTCGTTGTGTACATATTACATAACCTCAGCTTTTACATATTTTATTCATCTGTTGTGTGTGAGAACTGGCCACTGGTGCCCCCACCCACCCACCCACCATGTAACAGGTTACCTACAGCAGGTAAACCTTGGATTCTTGAAGGCATTGGTTGATTCTTTCTCCCCTTTCTTGGCTTCCTTCTCTCCTTGTTTCATACCAGCAGTCCGATTTGGTTGATCCCTGCACTCTCTGTATCGTACACTTAATTGAAATTCCAAGTTCCTCTGTTTTATTGGTATGAAAACCAGCATGGTGAAATGAACTGATAACCTATGGTTGTGAATGTCTAGCTCTTATCAGCCTATGTGATTCATGTGCTAGTTCTGAAAAGTTTGTAGCATGGTGATAATGCAATAGTTGTCGCAGTATCTTCAATTCTTTTTTTTCGCCTTGTCTGTCGAGTGACTTGCAATTCTTGTTTCAGTCCGAGGATGACCCAAGTTTGTCAAAATTTTGTAGGATGCTTCATTTTGGGGTGCCAGAGCAGG